>DWPA01006801.1:0-10751 GCA_018251375.1 Calpodes ethlius
ACCGGTCTGTGTGGCGCAAATTAGGGGAGGCCTATGTCCAGCAGTGGACTTTCTTAAAGGCTGATAGATAGATAGATAGAATGGTAGAAAAAATACATAATAGAAGGTTTAAGAGATTGCCTCTTTCCTTGACAAATACTTCTTTCTTTTGAAGATTGTTGGAGTCTGTATCTTTCTACTTTAATTCTGGCTATAGTAGTTTACTATTGGGCTGAATAACTATGGCCTTATAGTGAATCAACATCACAGTTACTATTTTGTGGATTTTTTTCCAAATGTATCCAAAATAACATCTAATGACTATTGACTGTCGCCGAGTAATTATTAAGTCTAGAATTTTATATAAGTAGTTTAAACATTCAACACGTGGTGTGTGGAACACTTTATACGATTTTAATTCGAGTTTGTTGTATAATGTTACTCTTTTGTTTTTTTTTTTGATGATAATGTGGACACTTTGTGCAACATTCAGCAACTAATATCGTGTTGATGCATCAGTACTTCTACTTAATCCAATGCTAAATCCTCTATAATTGAATATGAAAATAGGTTTTAATATTTGTTACTGAATACTCCATTATTTCACTTAATGACTTTAACTACATGAATATTGATGATTCTATCAAAATTCCTTATTTGTAGAACATAGGCAGGTTATGAATTAGGTACATAACACAAGAAGGGCAGTCACGCTTCACCCTGCAAGAAAATTGGTAAAAACCCTTTCTGTTTGAACTCGCTACGTGACTTGACACTTGAGCGGCGAACGAAGCAGTTAATAAACAACCTCCGACCGCTAATTACATTGGCTCTTGTAACGTTCAATTCACAATGAAATAGGAGGAAAACGGCGCCTGTTTATAAATTACTAACAATTCTGACTGAGTTCACGTCTCTGAACTTTAGTAACTGGATATTTTTACCTTAAATTTTTAATAATAAAAAAAAATGTGTACACACTCATACCCCGCAGCAGCGTTCCCTGTGTTGATATGTATATATATATAAAATATGTAATCAAAGTTATTCATATCAAAAATATACTATTATTAAAAATATATTAAATACGAACTCCTATTCTGTTTACTACTAACAACTTTATTTCATCAAATCACATTTTTTACTATAGCAAGGGTTATAAATATCTTACAGATAAGTATAAAAAAAAATTGGCCACAATTTTATCTTACCAATATTATCTTTATAATAATCATATTTAATGGATTCCTTGAAATAGTCACATATTACATAAGACTATGAGGCTCCAAGCATTATAACTAAACGTCTCTGTAACAATGACTCTTATAAAGGTGATTCTATAAAGATATATGATTTATACGTTTCCTTTTGGTTTCGTATTACGCACACTCCTAATCCATGTGAGGTGATAAATTTCAAAGCGATACTCAATTTAGTGTACGTATCTATTTTCAATCTCTTACGCTCAAATGGTTATATATAAAATAATATATAATAATAATTGTTAATACTAACTAAAACAAAGTGTCCCAACGTCTTCTTAGTAACGAATAATTTAACAAACTGTATTACTAGGTGATTTTCGCGGCTTCGCACACATGTGAGAAAAGAACAGTAATAAAAATGTTGTCAATCCTATGTCAGTCCTATCACTGGTTGTTTAGTAACGCTTTGTAGATACTTGATTGAATTTCGCTAAAATATATTTCGTAATGGAGCTTCCCACATTATAATACTCGTCGTCTTCCCAACCACCTACCAAAAATCAAACCATAGCGACGCTACGTTGCACCGTGAACGAAGGACAAAGAAAAAAACTGTCGCATTTGTAATATGAGTACAGATACAACCTATTCTGGTAGGGTCCGGTTTCTTCATGGATGCAAATGGATTCCTATAGCATTCCATCTTCTCCACGCTGTTGGTCAAAAAAAAAAAGGAAAAACGAAATTTGGTATGAAAGGACATCGTTATATAATTGCTCTACTTGTCTAATGCTAGTATTAAAAGTGACATTTGATAATGACAAATGGTTCTAGTAAAATGCTTGTCACTTTTGTAATTACTTAGATGTTTCAGTACATCGCCGATAACAAAGGACATCACGATGAAATATGGACTTTTATAGGTTACATAGTGATTAATATTATTGCACGAAATGTAATAATGAGAGTTAATTTATGAATTAAACTTAAAAATATAACATTACCAAATAATAGCCCTTGTTAGAGCGGTCATGGTCTTTGCAAGCATGTGGTACGACTATCTCCATTCTTCTCTGACAGCTGCCTTCTTTATATGTTCATTTAAGTAATGCTTATCGTAACATTTATCGGAAGCAAAGGGTGTTACAAGTATGCTGTTCTACCCCACATCCGCATTGTTCACTACCGCACTACCGCATTGTTCTTTACTGCACTACCGCATACGAGTGCACTCTATCCTAACACGAGCGTAATTAATGCCAAACACATACTTAGTATACTCTATGTTATTTCCAACCTCTTCAGGTCACGACAGCACTATAAAAACATTTTTTACATCTGTCTATTTAAAAACGAATGGAGGGTTTGTTTATGTTACGCATACTTCAACAGTCCTTGCTTGAAGTCGTTCGTATGAAACAAATGGCTGTTCAGTATTCGATGTTTTTATGGTATTTATTGAACATGCGGTATCTATCCAACAACATAATTTTTAACAGTTGTGGTATTTCTGTAGTAAATAAAATTATATAGGTGATTATTTGAAGATTTATAATATAGTTACGGTAAGAACAACGAACGTTGATTGCAATAAATGGCTAAATAATATTATGGTATGAATACAGATCATCCCATAAAAGTGTTAATGTAAGCCAGGTATCCAATTAAATATAAGATTTTATTGTAAAAGCGTGGGGAGAATACCTTAACATTAAGCTTCATGTTTTACTCGTTTCATGTTCCATTACGTAAATATTTGATAAAAAATTATCATGAAAAGCTGTAGGTGAGTGATAATCAAGTGGTTCGAACGTTGATCTCCTAAACGTGGAGGCGTGAGTTCGAATCCTGCACGCACCTCTAATTTTCAAAAAGTTATGTGCATATTACAAGGTAATTGTCGCTTGCTTCGGTGAAGGAAAACATCGTGAGGAAACCTGTGCATCCAAGAGTTCTCCATAATGTTCTCGAAGTTGTGTGAGGTCCATCAATCTGCACTTGAACAGCGTGGTGGTCTATGGCCCAGCAGTGGGACAGTTATTGGAGGTGATGATGATGATGATGAAGTGTAGGTGAGCGATATAATGGAATGAGGAATGTTATACATAATCATTTACAGGTGTTGTTACAGTAAATGATTAGAAATTACTAAGGATTATTCGATTGTTCATATTATGAACGACAAAATTTCTAAAGTAGAGCAAGCAACGTGTTTAATTTTATTAATTAAGGATTGAAGGTCAGATAAAAAAGACAGAATTATATATTTTTTTCGTGTATTACATATTCATCACATTGGGATTGATAGTAAAAAATTGTCATTAGAAAAAAGTGGTTTTCTGTTCCCAATTTTCGTTACCTGCCCCTCGGGCCTTAAAAAGGTAACCAAAAGCTATGAACTTCAATATTGTACGGTAAAAGTTATACGTGGAATTTTTTGTACTCTATGGGGAAAAGTAAGAATTGTTTGTGGTGTAACTGTGCGGTAGGGTTGCCAGATGACGAGAAAATTCTGAATTGTCCTGGAACACCACGCCTTGCCTCAAACGTGTTTACCAAAGTTTACTATATTAGGAAATCTTAAGGAAGTGCTAACTTTTTATAGTCTTTAAAATGTATTTAGGCGTGTAATTTTTACTTATGTAATGTAATGGTACGTTTGAAGGTCCACTGCTGGACATTGGCCTCCCCCAATTTCCGCTAGTCAGACCGGTCCTGAGCCTTCTGAATCCAGTGAATCTTCCTTGTCGTCCTTCCAGGTCGTCAGCCCATCTGGTTGCGGGGCGACCTACACTCCTTTTTCCGAGGTGTATTCTTATTTGAAAATAACGTGTTTGTTCATCTCACAAATATATAGGAAGTAAATCAAACGTCACGATACCACCGTTACACTAGCATGGTAGAATTGTATAGGAGTTGATATTCCTGTATCCTGCATTACAGTCACATCTCAGTGAAAAGAAAAGTTTTAATAGACCATAACTGTGTCTATTGTACTAAGATCTCCCACACTCTTAGGTGATGAGGATGAGGTGATACAGGCCACCTTTCACCTCGTAATCCGATTGTAGATTGATAGTACATACGTGGACTACAATACGTACGTATTTGAAGGCAAACTATTTCCAGGGGGGAAGCATTCCCCGCCAACCTAGCAGCTGTACGCTCCGTGCTCGTGTCCACATGCATCAGTCATGATGTCCATGATTATTTATATTACATATAATTAAATATTGTTTTACCATACTTGAATGTGTGAATCCATACTAATATTATAAATGAGAAAGCAAAATGAAAGAAAATGTTTAATTTGTTCTTCACAAAGCGTTGCCTAGCAACCATAGATAGAGAATAATCGAGAACTTTTTTTGCTGTTCTATTTTCACATGCGGGTGAAACTGCGGGCAACATCTAGTATAACTATAATTGATATGCCACTAGAAAAAAAAACGAAACGTTTTAAGTCCCAATCCGGAAAAAATAATGATTCATACAATTGGAAGGGACGCTTTAGGTAAGCAGGACGTTTTCCTTGACCAAAGTATGTTTTAATTAAATTCCGTAACAGAAAACTTTGAAAATAAACTGCGGGACATTCGTTCAAGCCACTAGGCTGTCAGCCTGAATGGTTATATGTCGTTTATATTCAATTCTGTAGCAATATATAAAAATCGTAAATCGAAATTTTCAATTTGGTGAAGTTTATGAATGTCTTGTCTTCCATGAGAATTCTATTACATAACACGGCAACAGGAAACTTTTACCGACTTCAGTTATATTCATGATAACTTTTAATACATCCTAATACACAATCATGTAAGTTATATTTACTTCTATATTAAGATTATAAATGCGAAAGTGTTTGTTTGTTTGTCCTTTCACGGCGTTACAGAGCGTCGTCATGGTATATATTTTTTTGGAGTTAGTGTCGAAAACATCGGTTGCTATAAGCTACTTTTTACCACAAAAAAAGGTATCATTTTTGTGGAAAGATCCATTGCCTATATTTCAGCCAAATTAAAGGAAGTGTTTAAAGACAGTGTTGCCTGGAAACTTTTTTATTGCTGATCTTTTTACACACAAATTTTAATGTTTTTATAAGATAATTGTTTTTCTATCCGTTTTCTATTTTCCGTTCATTTTCTTCTCAATGAAATCGTTTAAAACCAATTACAGTTTCCATTTAAACAGGCGTGCCGGAATGCGTATCAATAAAGTAATCAATCAACTTCAAATTGGAGTACGCATTGGCGCGGTAGGAGGTATAGGATACTTAACTTTAATTTTATCGTATAATCATCATCATCATATAAAAAAAAATCACTCACACACTCATAATCTATAGCATTCCCTGTAGCGGGCGGCATGGCGACAAATTCAATCATTCATCCATCCATTACAACCCATAACTGTCCCACTACTGGGCTCGGGTCTCCTCTCACGAGGTGAGGGCCACCTATAGGTATAGGCTATAGTCTACCACGCTGGCCAAGTGCGGATTGGTAGACTTCACACACCTTCGAGAACATTGTTGCGAACTCTAAGGTGTGCAGGTTTCCTCACGATGTTTTCCTTCACCGAAGCAAGTGATAATTAACTTGTAATACGCACATAACTTTTTTGAAAATTAGAGTGCGAGTTAAAATGCGTGCAGGATTCGAACTCACGCCCCCACGTTCGGGAAACCAATGTTCGAACCACTAGGCTACCATTGCTTGTTCATTAGGCAGGATAGTTATCTTGGTGGCAGTTGGTGGCATTGGCCAATTAGGCTACGGGGTCTTCAAATTAAACTAATTTTTGTCTGTACATGTAAGATATTTAGGACAAATGCAATAGATTTGACACAATTAACGTAATTTAAGATTTTTGTCTGTTCGTTTGTGTGTTTGTTTCAGTCAATCTCAGGAACCGCTTAACTGATTTAAACGCGGTTTTCACTGATGAATTGAAATAACCTGGGGTTAACATATGATCCACCAATCCGCACTTGGCCAGCGTGGTAGACTATGGTCTTTACCGCTTACATTGTGTGAGGTTACCCGAGCCCAGCAGTAGAACAGTTATGGGTTGTAATTTATTTTGTAAAATTTAATATTTCATTTAAACAAAACCATCTAACCATATTGTTGTATGAGGGTATTAAAACACAGATTTTCCGAAGCGAGAATATTTTTCCTTTATTGTTTGTAGTAAATAGAGGTTCTAAGCGTCAAGTAGGACAACTTACAACTTCTCCATATTTATGATGCCTTAGAGCATACTTACTTCCAGCCAGTGACGTATACAGTGACGATACGATGGAACGTAGAACAAAAGCACTCTCGCCATTGTCAGTGTGAGTCTGGCACTTAACGATGCGTTGAGTTTATAGTTCATCTGTGCTCTAGAAAACTATTACTAATGAACAATAAAATAGTGTTTTATTATATACGAACATTGTAATTAATACCATTCGATTGACGACAAAAAATAAAATGTGTATTTCAAAATTCGAATTAATTGTTTATTGTTTTTTAAAGCGCTCTAGGATTTTTGAGTTTATTCCATCTATTCTGTCGCGAATCTATGTCCCTGGTCAAATCTATTCTCGAAGCGTTATATTTAATTAAAAAGCTCTTGCTTTTGTAAGAGTATGTAAGAGATGTGCGCATGCAGCACTGGCGACCGGTAGTATTGAACTGTGTCATTTATTATTTCCGAACCTTTCAAACTTGGATGACAACTGAAATCGTCTTTTCTAAATCCATAGAGTAGTTCAATATTAAGCGTATCACCGCTACAGAGTAACAAACGAGATAGCTTTATTAATGGCTAAAAAAAATGTATCCAAAATTACTTTGTCCTTACATTAATTAATACGTGAAGGGATTCTTTTATAGTTCTTTTTAAGTGTAATTGAGGCATGATGAAATCTAAGATTATGTATTGTTACACGGAGAACATATTCAGAAAGTTTATTTTAATATGGTCCTGATATGGGAAATAAGCTTTTAATATCAGATATCTTGTGGTAATAGGTTATATGGAATGAATATTTTAATTTAATTATACTTGTATAATAAATATTATTATATTTTCCTATGCTAGAAATCAACCCCAAGGCTTCTTGGTTGTCAGATAAGATCATCAATTGTTTTAGTCCTTTTATCATCTTAATGTACCAAGTAATTTAAAAACAGAACGTAGTTTGATACATTGTTATAGGTATTGTTACTGACGTTGATAATTGTAGTATTTAAATGAAGTGCAGATACGATTTCTGAACGACTTTATTCTGTGAGCAATATTTGAATTTTAAATTTCCTTTGACCCGGAAGTTAGTTTATAGTAGAGATCGGTATATTTTTTCGTTTGTTTTAGATACTATACTATGTCTTTATTAACGAATAAATCGTATCATATTAAGTATGGTTATTTTATCGTTTGATAACATTTCATTTGCAGATATATAACAGGTAGTTGAGAAGCTCTTCGGGAAAAGAAGCACGGAGAATATATTAACGGACTAAAATTACTCATTTTGCCATAGTCCAATAAAAATCTCCCTGTAGCAGATTTTATTAATATTGCCTTATAGTAACAGAATTTACTTATTAATTACAATCTCAAGTAAAGTTCTATTCGGAGTTGGTTTCTAATATTCAAGTATGACACCAATGGTAGAACTGCAAGCTCGTTTGCTATTCTAATCCATTTAAAAAAGCACAGGAATATTGTACATTGTTTTAAAAACTTATCTTACGAACATTTCAGATAAATGATATATAGTTTAATACTTAGGGATTTCCTCTTTCTTGGAACTGATAAAAACACAATTGGACGCAAAATGAATCCAACCCACAAAAACCTTCTTGTGGAATGTTTTGATGAAAAATTTTGCTGACGTAAATTTGTTCAGAAAATTTTATACTGCCAAGACGCTAACTCTAATGGGAAGTGTTCTTGGTTGGTTGAACAAAGGTTCTTACCAGCCATGTGGCACGGTATATTGTAATATACCTTGTAATATATAGTACCTAATTTAGCTTTACTGGTTAATTAGTGGTAGTAACATCTAATTCTATTTCTGATG
Source organism: Calpodes ethlius (assembly GCA_018251375.1). NCBI lineage: Eukaryota > Metazoa > Arthropoda > Insecta > Lepidoptera > Hesperiidae > Calpodes > Calpodes ethlius. The sequence goes on from DWPA01006801.1 coordinate 8,260, forward strand.
TAAAATTATGAGGATTAGAATTTTAACATTGTTCTTATTTTGTTTCAGGTACCATCCACATGCGCTATGATGATATGAATGAACTATGATTGAGTTCCAGATAATTAGAGCAAGTTATGTTTACATCTGTAAAATAAGCACTGTGTCTAATAGTAATAAAATTCTGCAATTAATAATTACTGAAACCCTTAACATATTAAGAGATACGATTGTGTATATTTAAAGAACTAATAACAACCCTAAAAATCACGACATTCTTTATATAAGACATCCAGCCACTTCAAAGATTAGCCAGCACAAACAGACAGACAGACAAAAACTGTAAAATTATTTTGGTGTATGCACCATATCTGAAGTAAATAGCGGTTATTTCAATATCACAAACTTATACTCCAATTTTATTTATATGTATAGATAATGAATATGTAGGTATGTACAATATTCGTCTCATTTAACGAGTAAGTACTATTAATATTTCACAGTAGAATATAAAACTGCACAGAAGCTTTCAAAAACTATTAAATTAATTTCTTAATTTTATTGCTAAGATACTTAAAGAGAATTAATCTATAAATGGTATCAACGAATAATATCTACCCGTTAAGTCTCCAAACGAATAACTTTTGGCTCGTTAAAATATCTTATAAAATATAGCTGTACTTCAAAATGCTATTAAAGTAATAAGCTACAATAGCACTTGAACTGTGTAATATTACGTTAGTATTAATTTTGTAAGGCTTGAAGCTCTGTAGGGTTGTAATTAAAGAAATTAATCATAAAACCAGCCCCTATTACTTCCAATACAATGGCTATATTATTACAACCGTGTCACTTATTACTAGGAATAATTTGAATGATACAACAGTTAGGGCTTCTACAACTGTAGAATAGCACGGATTCAATGTTGATATTTCCAGTGTCTGTTCTAAAATATTTGTAATAAAGGTTTCGACATTGAATACTTCAATTGTTCGTCGCCGTTCTCTGAAAGTATTTGTACGTATAAAAAACTTCATTTTAATTCATTCCCACGTATTATACTGAATGTATATTCTGATTTATTATAACTTTTAATCAAATCCTTTAGGATCAGTGATGTGTCTGTGTATTATGTCTATTCGTTAGATAAAGTCTTGAATCTTCAAGATAATAATGAAGAAATTGGTTAATATTATGCTTTGCCCCGTAGCCTACTTGGTAATGACCTTGCCTGCGAAGCAAGGGGTCCTGGATTCGATTCCCGGCCGGGGCAGATATTTATGTATCAGATAAATATTTGTTCTCGGATCATGGGTGGTCGGATGGTTAGTGACATGTTATTTGTGTTGTCCATGCCGCTCGCAATACAGGGAATCCTACTACAGAGGTATGAGTATGTTAGCGTTTTTTTAATAAGAACAACGAAAGAAACGGTACGGAAATGATTTAACCTTATATTTTCGAAGTTGAGTGCAAAACTTAAAAAAATATTATTTAATTGCTAATTTTGTCTATACGTTTATTATTTTATATGAGTTAACAATGCTTCAAATAGGTACCTAATGAATCTAATAAGAGTTGGATTTTTATAATGTTTTAATAAATATATTTGGATAAGCCTTTATCCGCGGGAAACTTTAAAGACCGCTATGGCCAATAGCCACTGCAATTAAAAAAAAAGTTGAGGCTTGAAGAATTGAAGATAACTCAGAGAAACGAAAACACAATGTTATTTAAATAACTTAGGGCTCATTCCCACTTGGTTCCATCGTTATTTTTCCGAAAACGATTGCTTTTTATATCTTCAGCCACGCATAACTTCTTATGACCATATTCGCATACTAACGAATCGTAAAAAAATACGATTACGTCATTACGAATTGTAAGTACATATTATATTACGATTTGACTCCTATATGTAAACGTTGATTTATCTTTATCGAATCGAGATAAATATCGTATTAATAAGAAATCTATATGGAAACAGGCTGTAATCTTTACAATGATCTATTAAAAATAATCATTATGTCACTATAATGTAATATTGATGCGTATTCACTAATCTATTGAATGCTAAATTATGCGTAGATGAGTCAGGTCGTTACTAAAACGAGCTTCCTGAAGATTAATTGCACGAAATCCGTCACGTTATAAGCCTGACACTCGAAAGGTCAAATAATCCTCTAAATGTTATGAGGCAATGAAAATCAGCATTAGTTTTTTACATAATATTTTTTATGTTACACATAATATGAAGGTACAGTACACAAAAAAGTAGCTTATTGGTTAAAATCTGTTGTGCTCTTATAAATATAATCACAACGAAGGAACAAACAAATTATTTATATTTCATCGTTAATAACATATGTATATTATTTTGTGTTCTTAAGGAAAAAATAAATAAATTACGTATGATCCAAAATATACCAAACCGATAATAAATAAAACAGTAAATATTACTAACAAAGTTGTGATTGATATAATATTCATATTAATATGTTGTATTTACAACT
>DWPA01006802.1:0-10750 GCA_018251375.1 Calpodes ethlius
TCTACATTTATTTTTGATAGTTTTTTCATGGATTTAGGTAAGAAGGAATATCACACAACCCAGAACCTTACTAAGCATAGTTCTTTATTAATCTGTATTATTGTATGACTATTATTTATGACAATTATTATTTTCCAGAAGATCATCAATATGCAGAAGCATAAGTCTGACAGAGAGCACACACTCAATAGAGAAGGACAAAACAGCTGTGACTAAAAATGGTGATGCAGTTCAACCTGCAACAATACCCACAGTTGTCACTGACGTCCCTCCAGTGCAGGATGAGAGGAATAGTGTTAAAAATGTAAGTGTAAACCCCATTTAATATTAGTTTAATCATGTGTAAGAAATAAACACTTCTTTGCTTCAAGAAATCTGTGCCTTAACACATACATTTAGATAGGACTCTAAAATTGAATTATTTTTTTATTTATATATTGGCCATTATTGTTAGTATAACAAATTTTCTAACAAGAAGCAGTCCTTAACCAGCTAATGGGATTGTCATATTTCTATTGTCATGTAAGTGCAGAAAAATATATATGAAGAAGTTAGCCTATAGTGCTTAACCCCATTTCCGATATTAATATTATAGGAAGTAAAGTTTGTAAGAAAGAGGTAAGGTTCAAAACTGATTATCCCATTCCAAAAATTCTTTATCCAGATGAATGCTTTGTTATTTTAATACATACTTGCATAGGCCTTATATTTTTTTAATCTCACTTGTGCCTGTGTCTAGCCAGGTCTGTTGATACTTTTTCATGAGACAGTTGCTAAACATGAACATTTTATTCAATTGCAGGTGGTGCAGGGTCGCAGGAAGTTCCAGGAGCTGCGACGGTGTATGCAGACGGAGGAGGAGGATGAGCCTGATGCCGGGGTTTCCAGTGATCCCCACAGCTATGCGCTTGAACACCCTTTCAAGTAAGTTCGTTCATAAAGTTAGGTTGTTATAGATAAGTAATCCATTCCAGTTATTATGACAATGGAACATTACTTAGTGGGTTTTCAAGTGAGTTTGTCTCATTTGTTTCTAAAAATATTATGATCTTTGTTTATGGTAATACATAAAATGCTCTTCCCGTTCAAGATTGCCTGTATGAAGCAATCATGTCTGGGGTAAAGAATGGGATAATGTGAAGTGGTTATTAGACTTAATAATCCCTACCCATTCAATTTCAGTAGTTAATTTTTTCGTACTAAAGATCACTTGTCATACTCCTAACTGGGACCAACTATGTTTCAAAAATCAAAATCAAATTATTTACTAAATTATCTTTACAATGTTATTAGTTTTTATTCAATCCTCTTATCTTAACTCATAGGGTATGCATAATGTCTACAAAGAAAATATATTTAATATTATAATTAATTTATTATGCAGAATATATATAATTCTATATATGTATAATAAGAAAACAAACTTAACTTTATATTAGTTGAAAAGAATGAACAATGAATTAATAAGGAAAGTCTTGAGTTTTTTTTTGGTACATCATTAATTGATCAACGAACCATTGAGTCATTTGATGTTAATTGGTGATTTTCAACCTCTGTAATATTAAGGTTATCACCGACGCGATGCCGGCTAAACGGAGTGCATGGAATGCGCATTAATGACCTCATTAATAAAATTATTATTACTTAAAAAATACATTGTAAAAGCACGTGAACACCGTGTACATGGCTTGGTAATTGAAATTGGTTTACATAAGATAATTGTTAAAGGGTGTTATCTATACACACCAATATAAAAGTTAATACTAAATAGAGCTAGAGGAAGATCGTTCGAGTGCCGGTTTATGTATAGATAGTGTCGCGTTATTTGGAAACGATTGAACAAGTCAGGATGGCCGAGCGGTCTAAGGCGCTGCGTTCAGGTCGCAGTCCACTTCTGTGGGCGTGGGTTCGAATCCCACTTCTGACAATAACTTTTTGTTTTAAAATTTTATTGACTTATTTTTGAGTATGATTTTCTGTGTAATTATTTGCAATTATAATTATGCTTCTTCTTTAATTAGAAGTTTTTTTTTTAATAAGTTTTTTTAAATGTGTTTCCTTTCATTTATTTTCAACAGTACAGAATGTGCAGGCTTATCGAGATAACATTAAATATATATTTACTAGAATTTTGGTCAGTGCAATTTTTTTTTTATAATTATACCATAAATGATTATTAGGAATTAATACGTAAAGTTTAACTCATGTTCTGTATATGAATACTTACACTTGTAATCGAATACGGTTCGAAATTTTTTTACGTACGTTTAAACTGATTGCATCCTAATATGTAAACATGGTTTCAGGATTATATCTCATGATACCATGAGCCTTCAAAGCATGACATCCTTGGGAAGGATCGGCAGAATACTGAGTGGGGCTGCGGAATCGCATCGTAAGTAACAATATATTACTCACAAATGTTTCAAGTTTACTCTAGTCTTTACACGTGTTCATTATAAGCCGATATTGCGAGTTTCGGTAGTGGACAGACTTTAGTTTTAGCTTTTTAATCGCTCCATCTAAAGCACGAAAGCGCTCACAAATTATGCATTTTTGTTAATAAATGATAGACATGTTTTGTTTTATTTAATGTGCACTAAATTAGTAAAACTATTCACGTTCTTCTCGAAACATACTAAACAAGATACTTCAGTTTCTCGGTATGCAAAATATAAGCAGAGTTACGATCTAATCGACGTGTTTTTCAATTACGGAGGCTGTACCCATTGTGCATAAAGCGTTCGACAGCGGATAGTTCGAATATAAGGATGTTATTTTCGAAATATACCCTAACGATAGGTTAACACGGCGACTACGCAGTGCATTATTTTGATTTATACGGTCGACATTCGACTGCAATGGCAACAGAAAGTGTATGAAAACGCAATAATAGTTCATATGACATCCCTATCGATCATCCGTCGAACGTCGACCGCATACATGTGAAAAACGCGTCGCATAGTCGCCGTGTGAACGTGCACTGTGTATACGTTTTTGATTTGACAGCGAACATTCGAGAAGCGGCGGCTCCTCCGTCGCATCACTCGGCGTCGTCGCGGGAACCCTCGACTGTGTCCGACGACCCGGCCGCGAGCGACAGTCGCACTCAGACTGGTTTGTATGCTATGTTTTATGTACCCATTTTTTGCTGGCCAACGAGCAGGAGAATGACGAACGAAGGTAAGTGGTCACCGTCGGCAACGTATACCAGCTACACTAAAGTATCAGTATTCGGATCCGCCCCGATACGGACCAAACTTTGAAATACTGACTTTATCTTGTTGGGGAGCTGGCCTGCTGGTGTACCTTACGCTTACTCGTATTCTTGCCATCATCAGTCTGGCCATACTATGACATAAGATTCACTTCTGCGGTCAAAATATAATTAAAATTAAGATTATAAATCATTTCATTATTAGAAACGGCACTGCAAGCGAAATTGCTATTAAACCCGTTTAAACTAAATAATTTATATTAGAAACGACTAAGCTCCGACTCACTTATGTTCATAATCTATATATAATCATATGCAAGCATTGTACAAAACTTCTTTAGCGCGATTCAGGTTGGTCGTGACGTCACTCCGTGACGTGATAGTCTCGCTTGTTTACATGGAACGAATGAAAACGATATTACAGTTCTCGCCATGGCGGAACCGGATGTGATAGCGAGCACGAAGGCCAACAGTTTGAAGCAGAGTCGCGGCTCGCCCGCGGCTATAGTGGCCGTGTCTGGCGCGTGCGCCGAGCCGCGAGCCGCCAGCGTGGCCCACGCTGTGCCAGTCGCGCCGCCTAGGAAAAAGAAACGTAGTGAGTGTGTTGTGTGATAATAATAAGAGTGTACAAAGTCAATTCAGTTATTTCCTCACACGATTCGGTTCACTTAACGTAAGTCAAAATTAACAAAAAGTTTAGTATTTTTATAGCATTATAATTATTTTATTACAATATCTACTGTATTGTTTTACCTTAAAATTAGTTACTGATTAAGAAATACGATATATAAATAATATATATGTACACGCACGATATTTAAAAAGCTTATATTTAACTTGCAATATTTATATATTAGAATGTATGTTTAAGTCAAATCTTGAAGGGTGAATTAGAACACAAAATCGCTTCTGTTCCAATGCATTTTTATGATAAATATGAATTGATAATATACTTAGGCATAGCTTCAGACGAGGGAACTCCTCAATGGTGAACAGCACAGTTACTATTTTTTTAGCATTTTAAAAGCGTTTTTAGTATCTTAAACTATTAATTTATTATGAGTATGGTCGGTATTATTCATGATAAAGAGTGATAAACACTCATTGCTATGTCATAACAGTTCCGTATTGCTAACAAGAAAGGCAGCGATGAATCTATCATCTGAGTCTCAAGGTATACGTCTGGAACTCTTAAAGATTTGCAGAATTCTTTATATGAAGCGTTCATAGCTTAGCAGGTTGTACCAATTTTAAGCGATTCACGAAGTTACGTAATAATGCCGGTAAAATTTCTTGAGCGCTTTCGTGCTTTGTAGGGCTCGTAATGGCTTCCATCTGGTCGTTAATATTAGCATAATATTAAGATAAAACCTTCCAACAATGAATCAATGGCTTGAACCTATATAAGAATTACATACAGTATGCACAGCTGGAGAGTAAGTTAAGTCGTCTGAGCCAATACTAGTACATGAATAAGTAATAAGCTCAACGTGAATATAAATGAAGGTCGTCGAATGTTGATGCATCAATAGTGTGTGTGTGTGCGTGTATGTTGAATGTTGACGCACCAAGTATGTGTACGTGTGTGGGTGTGTCGAATGTAACCGCACTTATAATGTGCATGTGTGTGTGTAGAATGTTAACGAATCAATAATATGTGTGTGTGTGTCGAATGTAAACACAACAAGGATGTGTGTGCGTGAATGTCGAATGTTAACGCACTAATGTTTGTGTGTGTGTCAGACAAGCTGCACGGGTCGCAGTCGCTGTCGACGACGGACGGCGACAACCTGAGCGTGTGCACCACGGACACGGACGAGCTGCGGTGCCCGGCGCGCCGCCCCGACCGCCCCGACAAGCCGCAGCTCGACTCCTTGCTCGTGGAGGTAACTAGCCCCTCTTACAACAACGCACCCATTTTTTTGTTCAGGGAGAGAAACTAGAGTTTTTATACTAGGGCGGAAATCGGTTTTCTTCCCCATGGAATAATATAAATAGTTTTAAAAACAAAAATAGGTATCTTCTTTAAAGTATAAAAAATCGATATATATTTTGAATGATGTCTAAATTAAAATCTGCTTCGTAATCTGCTTACGATGATTTACTGAATGACAAAATTTGGACCAGTGGATCTAGGTCTAGGGTAACCGTTCCGTATATAGCATAAGAGAGCACTGAGAAAGCGTTTTTAAAATTTTTCCTCTAAAAATATATTTATAAAAGTTTTTCTGAGAGTTCTGAAGTTGTACATATCAAACTTTTATTTCAATACCCATGAAAATGGCGGGTGATCCCACAATTTTGACCTTCATGGTCTTAATACATGATCCTTTATCTTGTCTTGTTTACAAAACAAGTTGACAAGTTAATACTGATTCCTGTAGCCTCCGCTGTCGAACGTGCTGAACCAAACGATGGCCCTGCCGAGCCCGGCCAGCACCATCGAGTCCCTGACCAGAGAGTTCAAGGACTCGCTCGAGCTGTCGCAGGCCAGATACGGTGAGCTCATTCATAACGGTCGTCTAGGTCAATATCCGGTGGCTAGTGAGTTAAGTATTGTTCTTAATTTGTTTATAAAATATCGTAGTCATAACCTGATTGGTACTGACGGTAAAAATAAAACACTAACACACTCATACGCAGTAGGATTCCCTGTGTCGCAGGTGGCAAGGACAACACAAATAACACGTCACTAACACCCATGACCCGAGAACAAATTTTTATCTGTCACATAAACATCTGCCCCGGCCGGGAATCGAACCCAGAACTCCTCGCTTCGCAGCCAAGGTCACTACCAACTTTGCTACCGTGCTTCTGAAATGAACACTTGTGTCTATAGTAGGACTGGTATTACTGGTTGTAATGATGATGATATTTATTAATTTATTTAATCTTTATTGTAATATCCTAAAATTAAATAATTCTCTCGGACCAATCTCTTGAATATGACTTTAGAAGGCGCTTTTTTGATTATAAATGTGATTGATTTCTGTGTAATTTGTGGCAGCGGGGCTGTCGTCGCTGTCGGTGCACGAGTCCCGGCCCAGCGAGCGCGGCGCCGCGCCGCACCCCGCGCACCCCGCCCACTCCACCCACTCCGCGCACTCCGCCCTCGACATCAAGGAGGCCGTTAAAGGTACGGGGATGAAATTTAAGTACCATTAGAGAGTATTCTTGGATATTCGTTACTCTGCGAATAAAATGTCATGTATAATTGTTATTTCTCTCGGTTGAATATAGTCATTTTAAGGACGTACTATATATAAAAGACAATTGGCATTAGCTGTGTCAGTCGGCTGCGATAATATCATTAGTGGATTCTATAAACATGTACTAACTTAGCTACCCAGCATATCTCTGGCATATGTTAGTTGCGTATTATAAACGTATTTAACATTTAGTTGACTTACAGGTAAGTATTTATTAGTTCGTCAATTGTTTGAGGAAAAGGTGAGATGTAACATTATTATTGAGTTATATGCTACTACTATTAAAATAGAGCATTTTCTTAGCGAAACATTTATTATTTTAATTATCTTATACGTACAAGAACAACTAGGTTTTACGACGTCAGACAGACAATACATATATTCTTAATTTTCTGACATTTCTCTAATAATGATTAGCTTGATCCGTAAAGAGTTTTACTACTGTAGTAGTTGAAACCTAAAATTAATATTCATACTTCTATAAAAACTGGTAACGTTGTGTGGTCCAGGTGAATACGTGGTGCGGCCTCAGGACGAGGAGCGGGCGCGCGGCACCGGCGGGGCGGGCGCGGGCGGGGCCGGCGGCGCGGGGGGCGGGTCGCGCACGCACAGCGAGGGCCGCGCCGCCGCCACCGGCACCTCCAGCCTCGGCTCCACCACCAGGTGCGGTACTGGCATCCAGCTCCACGGTGGAGAACTAGACGTTGATATTCCATCAGAGATGATGAAAAAAATTCCCGTATAAGATTATTTAATTTCCCTAATCACGCGTATTCTCAAAACGATACTATGAGGTCTCGTAGTGAAATAGAAGGAGAGGACATTAGGATTTAATAAGTGTTAAATATTTAAAGTTCGTTTTTGCTTCCAACCAGATGTTGTAAGTTGAGGGATGAAATGCTATTTGGTTATAGTGAATCTGTGGTCAGTCGACGCATAGAATATCTGAAACTATATGGCTCAATATCGCCTAAAATGTCCTTAAAAGTAAATACTCTTTCCTTCGTTTCCCCTCCTCCCCTTTCACTCGTTGAGGTGATAGTTCATTGATAGTAAAAGTTCATCCAAGTAAAGCAACCCGCATGAATGTAGCCTGAACTGATGATGTACGAAAATGTAGACGATTTTCATAATATTAATGTTTGCAACCCAACTAATTTGTTAACATTCGTATTGTCTCCGCAGGCGATCGGAGGTGGGCCGCGCGCGGCGGCGGTCGGCCGGGGACTCCCCGCAGGGCGGGCCGGCGCTGCGCACGCGCTCCTCCTCCGGCCACCAGCTGTCCGACATAGAGATCCTCGAGCAGGTCACCGTGCTCAACTTGGACACAGGTAATATGGCAGTAACATGACAGCGTGACTATTGAAGTGGTTACGACGCTAACACGACGCCCTCTTCTACATTACTAGATTACGCTAAGTGATTTAAATGTTGATCTGCTAAGTCAAATTACGCTATTGCTTCGACAAACCCTTATCGAAAGACATTCCCGAAGCAGAAGCGGCAAAAAACTCCCAAGGCAACTCCCAACTTCCTATATTTTCCCTACCTCACTTACTTACAACACTTAGTAACACTTAAGGTTCATATACATTGAACAAGCAATCGATCAATTCTAATGGAATCGTCTTGTAATTGTTGTTGATGATGATGACTAGCGTGGTCACCAGGTGAGCGCATGCCGCTGAGCGTGGCGGAGCACAAGCTGCCGCAGTGCATCAACCCGCTGAGCCTGCAGATCATGCGGCTCACCTCCGAGTACATCGGCCGCGCCAACGACGACGACACCGCCAGGTACACACACACACACATACACACACATACACACATTTGCACGCAGACATTTTCTTTCTCTCAAATACACAAATACGCACACGGGCATATATATACTTGTTTCTTTCTCTCTCCCACACACACATACTTACACATTCGGACATAATTATACTCATAATCCGTTGATGAATATGAAATTGATATTTAATTACGTTCACGTGACCGTGCGCTACTACTGAGTGACTAAAAATTATTAGGATATATATTAGGATACACACGGAAGAAGTGAGAATTGTATAGATTAAATAATTATCAATTTTAGATGATTACGGATAACTTAATTTGATCAAAATAAATCACTTGATTATACTGATTAATTTATTGTAATATTTACAAATATATTTATTGTTGAAAATGAAAAATATACTACAAGACTATATCATGTATTTACAAACAATACTATGAGGTTTCACAGTAAAATAGGAAAGATCGATTGTTCGTATTGCCATCTCTGTCTTTGGTATTGATCAAGAAATTAGAGGGGAATACAAACAATCGATTTTTGCTCTCTATTTTTACTGTGAGACCTCATAGTATTGTTTGTGAATAGTGGAGTAGGGGGAGTAAATAGATTTCTAACTGTGCAAACGAATCACCATATATACAACATATACAGGATTTTACACATTTCCTACAGTAGTAATACTAAATTGTATACCGGCACCCTCGCGAATGTCTCATGAAAAATATAATTTCACTTGATGCACGGAAATTCCCCTTTGAAGCGTGGTGATATAAGTGACGTATTTTTGAAATAAGGGTGTTGGGGTATAAGGAAGTTATCGTATTATTATAAGGGTTGCGTTGCTATAGCAACGTTGTAAAATATCAGTAGCTATATTACTTGATTCTCATACAATTTAATATATATTTATTAATTGTGGGTTTTTTAATGTTATGGTATTATGCATGAGGGCATGTTGTACCTGTGATTGACTTAGAGGTGGAGCGTAGAAATATCTCGTTCACACACGGATATTAGCCGTTAGAAAGAATGAGATATGTATTTGTCAATTTTACAATTTAAATCATTAATTTTCTAAACTTCACCTCTATTGGTCGATCAAAGAGGAATGTATATAGTAGTTAGAATTTATTTGCAGTGAAATCAATATTTTTCATATTTTGTTACTGTTGAAGCTTCCAGGTAACGGTCTTAGTTTCCTTAAATTAATATCCACATCACCTAAGTTATAAGGATAGGAAATATTAGCCCTGCCGTGCTTGCATTTGGAATATCTTCTACTCTTTACTATTACATTAGTTACAAAATTAAAAATAGAACTTTAATACCAAGTAGTATGATATATATTGCTGTGCATTTCTAAAGGTCGATAGGCCATTTGGAGACGATCGGTGCAGCGAATTTAAGAGAGGGGTTGTGTTTGATGTTTAATACAATGTAGTAAGGTTCAATTTGCAGTAACTTTCTCGTGTTCATCTTGGGGTTAATTTAAATAGTTACTTAACGTTACTTGTTTTTGGAACTAGAATTTTAGGAAAATATTAATTTTTGTTACAAAATTTAAAAAATCACCCTGTACATTCATCTTATCTATATATACCAGTAAAAATGTTGTTTTCTCTGTGCACGTTAATTAAAAACCTTACCAGATGTCATCCTTAGTTTGAAAGAAACGATGTTAAGTTGGATAGAAGTTGAATTGTTTAAAATAAATTAATTTTGTCAGTGCCGAATCTACGATCACTTATAAACGATATTTAAAATTAAATTGATGCGTAAAAAACATATTTATATATTTTCTTATTATACAACAGCTATTTTATTGAAACACAAGCTAATCAGCAATATGAAAATCACTAATATGAAAATAATAAAATTAAACCGTAACTGACCTTAACATAAACGTTAACACGTGGTCTTAAAATTATCATTTAAATTTTTATACTTAAAATGATATTTAAAATTGTCTCGGCGCTTAAAAATCGTATGTTGATAACATTCTAAATATTATGCAATCCTTATTCTGTACAAACAAAATATAATTCTAATTAGCAGTGCTCATTCTCAACTGTTTTATGGTTAAAAAAATATATTTTTCTCTTAAGATTTAACAAAAAATCACTTACAGAGAAAATAACATTAAACAATATAGTAAAAAAGACGAGATTACAATGACATGGTAGTACTTAATACTAAAGTGAGGGTAGATAACAATTTTAGTCACCATTAAGTTCATAAAGGAATAAAATTATCTTAATGCTCAATAATAGTAATTTTAATTAATTTCGATTCCATGTTAAAATCATAACTAACCCTCATACAAACGTTCACACATGTTCTTAAAATATTTTTTGTTTATTAATATATCAGTGATTTTTATCTCACATTACGTCTATAAGTAATTTATATATCTGTCTCTGTCGCACAGTAATGTGGTTTTATTAGTAGTGTAGAAAAGGATGGATGCAGCGGTGTTGTTGCATATAGAACGCATGTATGTACTTTACAATAGCTGCATGAATTTTG
>DWPA01006803.1:0-10749 GCA_018251375.1 Calpodes ethlius
ATGCCACTCCAGAATAGCGGCTGTACCGCGGTGATTGATATTGAGTTTCCTTCAGCCCTTTCGCTATTTCATTTCTATAAAATATCGCGCGTATATACATGCTATAATTGTTTATATGTTGGAACTTGTAATCGAAAACCTGCCTTAAATGTCATGCTTGGCTTATGAGTAAAGGATATCAAAGTCGTTAACCACTACAGAAGGAAGAGTATATTTTTGTTGCCGTCACTGGTGTTACAACCACATATCCGTCAGGAGGCCACGCTCCGCTGGTCAGCTAAGGTCGCGTTGCGGGTATGCGTTGTGAAACCAACCTTCACCGGTTTCTGTGATCCCTGACCCTTGATGTTGTAGCGGTACTAATTATCATACAGTAAAAAGTGGCAGTGGTCATGACATCTAACTCGAAGTATTATCTTATGTCAAAGTTCCCTTTTTTCGTATTAACCAATCTCAGATGAATTCGATCTACTAATTTCGAGAAAGCGATTGGAGCGTCGCGTAGTCTCTCTGCGTACAATCCATTGAATATATTTATTAGTTCGTTGATTCTACTATCACTTTTAAATATTCTCAGATAATGTTTTAGATTGGAACTAAAAAAACATAGTAAGGCTCTACTGTAGCCTCTAGTGTCTAAAGACTGCTTCGTGAATTGAATGGTATCATAAATTCGTTAAGTTAGTAGCGGTTTCAAGCTCACGTTAACAGATTGTCGTAGCCAACAATGGCCGATGACGAAAACGTTGCGCGCCTTTCGTGCGCCAGTCGCAAGCATTGTGCTTCGTGCGGCGTGTCATTGTCGCGCTCCGGAAAAACTGCGCCTGCGAACCGGGCCAAGGCGCCGTGGCTGGCCATAGCCGAGCACGCCACCGATGCCAGCACGCGACTGAAGTGATAGGTGCGCAAACTTGGATATTCATGTCCATCTGTGCTTATTGTTCTGATCAATATGGAGTCCTATAAAATGTAGTGGAATTTGTTCAGCCTGGTAAATATTGATTGTTATTGGCAGCTCGTTTCTCTTTAGTCAACTAGTTGACTAGATAGGAGACAAACCATCTGATGGTAAGTCGCCTAAAGACATCAGTGCCATAAAAGGTAGGACCGATAAAACCCGCAACCGAAATACATCTAAAAATGCCGGCATTTAATTGCTTAGTACAGAACCTAGAGCTGCCTTAACTAACTCTTGTGATCTGCGTATGCGCACATTTTCGGTTCATTTGGAACAAAGCCTCGATGGATTATGGAGATTGATGGTCCATTAATTAGCATTCGTATTTGATGCCAAGAATAGTTATGAAACTAATATTGAGACACAATACATGGGCACAGTTATTCTGCTGTCCTTGTATTGTTGAGTCAGAGCCAACCTCTCCAAATTTCTGTTGCTGAACAACAGACCTATAGCAGGAAGGTTCGCTGGCCATAATTTGAAGATATGCGCAAACGCTGATCTTAAAGCATTGGTAAACTGGATAGCCGAAGGAAACAACACAGGCGGCGCTCGTTGCTTCCTCGGATCTAACCGCACCCCGATATAACCATTGTTGTGCCAAGGTTCTGCGCATATTACTATGCGCGCACATTCAAGGTAGTACCGCGAAACCGATAACGGCCAAACATTAGTAGCAAATAGGCGAAACGCTCACTTAGGTAACTTCCACGTTTAAATCGCCACGGAATTGTGTCAGTGCTGCCAAGGTTCGGCGCGTCATCGGCGCGCGCGCCTCGTTTTCACCGATCACCCTTGACCGTAATGAAGTGTACAGCGCGGTGTGGCCGTTCGCTCACCGAGAGAACGTTCCGACTTAACGACACGACGACCTTACGACCTATCCCAACATGTACCTATTATTCGGCTGGCTCACTTGTTGGACTTATTATGTACTATTTGAATAGTAAAACATGACAAGTTGTTGTTTCGAAATAGTCAATAGCATTGGTTTTGAATTTTAGCTGGCGATCGGAATTGACCTAATCGGGCAGCTTCATAGAAAGATAATATGGAAAGGTACCAGTAATAATATTTACGGTTTGTGATTATTACGTAGACCTGTCATCCAACAGGGACCAGGTTATGTCACCTCTTACAAAACCCTGATCAGCCGGTATAGAACTGGACTAGTATCATCCCAATACTGCCACAAAAATGAGTATCTGAGTTTTATTCTTATCTTCCTCACTGACATAATAACTCGCTATTGATAGACCATACCTTTTCGCGATCACGTGACCTACCGCTGCCTTCTTTGTCAGTGTCGTAATGGCGAACAACGAAGCTTGGTTATCGCCCACGCGGCACAGCCTCCCGTGGGCTTCGTGACGAGCTCCTTTGTTAGCTCATTTACGTAACATTGGACGTCGGCGCCGTGTGGGTCTGATGCTTGCACGTGTAGTTTTTGTTAACATGTGATCGTTGTTTCTTTTAGCGTTAGGTGAAAAATGAATTCGAAGAGGGTTTATAGGGTTGTCAGTCAAGCTTGTGTGATTATTAATTTCTGTTAAAGAAGAGTTTACCATTATAAACTGTGTTTGTAAGGGTGATTGAAGAAAATTTTTGTGACGGAGAGAATGTAGTGGAAATTTAAAGGTTTGGTTAAATTGAATCTTTGAAATAATTTTGCACTATTTGAATCTATGACAGATGTCAAAAGACTTGTGTTTCTAAGTTGATGATTATTTTAAAACAACATTTTTCTGCTGGCTTCGTTTAAGATGAGAGTTTTTCTCAATAATTGTTACGGGAATTTAGAAAACGCTGTAAGTTGAAGTCGTTACATTACAATATTAATATAGTCTGTTGGCACACTCTACAAACAATAGAGGTTGTAGTTAAATCATTATCATGATTCATGTTAAATGTTCCTCAAGTTAAGTATTGTCTATACTGTCGTAATGCAACGAGGAAGTCTCGTGTTGCGCCACACGGGAAGTGGAAGCCAGCAGATTGTTTGAAGATAAAACTTTACTTATGGACATAAGGAAAACCTTTACAACAACTTGGCAACAACTTCTGAACAATCGTCCTCAATACCATATCGACATTTGACATTCAGAATCTGTCCAGAATCATCTGGTTATTTGGCAGGAAATAATCCAAACTTTCGAAATTAAAGGGTTGGCTAAGGCTGAAAATCCAACCGTGGTAGCGATGTGGTACGCGATGAAAACTGCGCCAATAGGGTTACTTCATTAGACTAAGTTAGTAAAAAAATAGTTAATGCACTAAAGCAAAAACCTCAGCGACATTGTTGTAAACAGTTAAGGAGTTGCATCTGGAGGCAACCCTGCGGGTAGAATCAGGTCATGCTTATCACAAAAATGCATTTTCAGTGGAACTAATGCAATATGTAAAATTTCAACTCCTCAAGATGAGAACTAGGTCTAATTTAAAAAGCAAGATTTGACCCACATCACCATTGCAAGTTAAATAAAAACTTGTAAAAAACTTGAATTTTTCGTCAAGACCATTTTGTCATTTGAACTTTCTCAATCCTATTGTCTCGTTATGTAAAGCGTTTTTGCATTGCGACCACTGTTACCCGGTGTAACCAATTCACCATCTTGTATTGTACGAAATTAATATTACAATGTATTATTTATATTTATAGGAAGTGATTAATTCCGAGTCCTTTTTCGTCGCCATTCGTAATTACCGAGGTGGCTTTTTTAGGAGCGGCGGCACGCGTTGTGGTATTTACAAAGCTTGTCACTATTTGAGCGAACAGACTCCCGTCCTCGCGGCACAGCGAGCTCGTCTCGCCACACAAAGCAGCTACGAACAAAACCCGCCGCGAGCGACCCATCGCGGACGTTACAAAGACAATGGGCACCGACGGCACCCGCACCCATCCGCCATCCTAGACACCTCTGTGTCTCGCGCCACAAGGTTCATAATCGATTGAACACACAATCCCACGAAATAAATCTGGGAAATTGAGATCAAAGCGCTGTTCTTAAACCGAAGAGTACAGAAGTGGTTATTGCTTGCGCGCGCGTCTTCGTGAGATGACTATGGCGAATATAAAAACAGCAATCTCTGACGCGCACCGTCCATGTCCCTTTGTGGAAACTTAAAAAGAGAATATTTGAAGCTGGTTTTTGGCGCGCGCGTTCTTGTGACAGCGCCTACGTGTGCGGAACCCCGCGTTTGTTCACAGATGTAATGTAATGAGGCTTTTGTAACTATGTAACACATTTGGCATGCCGCATGCGGTAGACACAGAGACTTGTGCTGTTTGAATGCGGACATACCACTGCCAAACCACTCATTTGTTGGTTTGATTTTTTTTATTTCATGTTTGCCTACGATTGTAATTTGAGCGACCGACTTAAAGAGAACTTAAATAGGGTTTTATTCGACATGAATCTAAGTACCACCTGTTGGATGTTACTACGTTACTTAGTATTTCATTAAGGAAATTAGTTAATTGAAGATAGTAACAGTGCAATGTGGAATTGTGTCAACTGTTCTTAACTATCTGGCTGACATACTCTATCATTCTCCGTTTAAAATCAACTAGAATGTCGAAAATTTTTAATGTATTTCGAATGTAGCATTTGCAGTATTCAAATGGTAGAACAAACTATTTCACCGTTTCCTTGACCATCCAGGTTTCGGTCAAGCCCAAGATGTAACGCATCCACGGATGGCAAAATAACCTCTTACGTGACCCCACGGCCGGATTACTACTTTGGAAGACGTACTTGGTTTATTCATGGGGAAGCAGTCACTTACCCCAATTATCGTGATTCGGTATTCTACATGGCCGTTTCTTCCTTGCTTTATTTTCCCGATATTCCAAGCCAGCGATGCTTCAAGACCTTTTTAGATTGCGACATACAGAGAATTGCTTGAAACTACTTTTTTTAAATGAAAAATCTTGCAGGCCTTAGGCTGAAGATCAGCCAACGCGCGGGTATAATAACGAAGTGATCCTATTGGTGTATTTTTTCCTTGTGCAACGCCTTGTTATCTCGTATTCTGGCCCAGAAAGACTGAACTACGGTTTTGCTAAACATAAAAATTATAATTAACTATCACTGTTACAAAGAGTTATCACGTTGTATTGAAAAGCTTAATCTATCTTGTCAGTCTAGCATGCGCTCGCCTGTGCCGCAGTACCGCAGGACCGTTGAAACAGGCTTAGCATGCTTGCCAAGATAAGGCATGATTTATTTATTTATTTAAAACTTTATGTACCGTACAGAAACAAAAGCCTACTCTATGCTAAAAGCAGTCTATGATACTTAAATTCTATAATTGCATATTGTCACGCATGTTCTATTTTTGAAATTAGAACGGCGTGTGTAACGAAAAAAGATAACGAGATGTATGAAGTGGAAGAAATTCTGTTTAAGATAAGGTTTCTTTGAAGAATATAAATTTCGTAACAATATTTAATGTTGTAATCATTACTGGGTTATAGTTAGGTATGAAAAGCTAAGATTTTGAAGCAAAAACGAAACATTGTTACCTCTCCCCTGGCGGAGTATTGAACTCCAATAAAACATTTGACAAAACCTTGTATTCGGTTAAGTAGATCTCTGTATTAGAGACGATGGTAAGGTTTTTGTTGAAATTTAGTCCTTTAGTGAATATAGATAAGTGTTATTTTTTTAAATTAGTCACTGACACCTTTTCGCGTCTAAACAAAAACAAATTTCTAGGCGGAGTACATATTTCGCATTCATATCGCACGGCGGTGTTTGTGATCGGTTCAAATAGTTTGTTTACTGCTCGCTCGGAGCCCGCTACGCTACGTATACGCGTCACTGGTTTGCATAGAGTAGGGACACAATACAGAGAGATACACAATGTTGATTCATCTATGAACTTCATATTTTTATACTTACGTTTGGCATTTGCTAGCATCAACCTCGTCTTACAAAGTTAATCAAAAGATGTGTTGCGGTAATATAATAACTAGGTTAACATAGTATACGTAATTAATATGAGTTGTCATAGTGGTCGCTTACATAATTATCTTGTTACGCGGTTCACTATTGATGTAGGAAGAACAAAAAAACAATTCAAGTTTTATGTAATTTGTAAATATTTATATTAAATAGTGTAACAGAATATTTCAAACTTTATCTTAAAGTTTTCGTATTGGTCTATAAAGCTTAATAATAAACTACCAGGGTCTACAAAATTCATATGCTTCATAGCTTTGTTCTAATGACTACTCAGCCCTTTGATACATGATTCTAAAATTTTACCCGCACGTGAATATGCAAGAAGCGGTTGAGACTTCAGTATGGTTAGGTGATATGAGCCTGTGAGCACAAAAGACACGCCCCTACGGTACGTTCCTCTATAGTTCAGCTACTCTGCGGTCGCGTATCGTTCACGTGTGCGCGCGGCGCGGCTGCGCGGTGACGTCACTACTGTTTGTAAACTGCGCCGCGCGGGGAGGGGCGGGGGGGTTAGGGGGCGGTAGATAAAGCAGTGTGGCACCGGAATGCCTTGAGCAGAGCCATCGAACTTCACTCGTGCGTCCCGGAGTTGACTCGACTTTATTCTAGGATTCTTTTGTGTACGATTGGTACGCGGAACTTAAGATTCGACTAGGGATGTCATTTGTATGAATGCTATATGGAAATTTTGCTTCGAAACCGAAGAACAGTGTCTTTCGTCTGTCAAGGCGCTTACGTGAAGTTGACAGTACCCGATCCCTTCAATCGTAACGAGGGGATTGTTATAGTCATACGTTATTTTATTGTTTGCAGACAATGCACAATTATAAATGTATTGGTACTCGAATATTAAATGTAAATAATTGCACCAATAAATAACGCCTTGTAAATATTGTAATACTGTTTATATTACAATGTAGATAGTTGATTTGACACAAAGACACATTGAATAGGAAATTAGGTTAATATATCAAAGTATATAATAGTATTTGTATTCGTTTTCTGGTTCACACACGTGTATAATGATGCATCACCGTTTGTCTGTTTGAACATTTTGTTAAAACGTTGAACAAACAACAAGTGGCTGTTAAAACAGTGGCAACTGTTGTTCGGACCACTTTCAGGACACATTTCTAGCAGTAAATGGCCCGCGAGAACCTCCGCTTGGTTTCATTCTGCTCACAACAACACTCTGAACGAACAGAAAACTACAACAGACTCTACGAAGACCTGTTTTTCATTTCTGTTTGTTCACAACATTAGAACCAACAAGAAAACCACAATAGAAATATATTATTACACACTTATGACATAAATAGCTGGCGTAAAGTTCAGTTCCACGTAAATGTTACAACGCTGATAATAAATCGTCAGATCTATAAGTTTATCATAATAGAATAGACAGACTTGTTACGGTTATAACAGAGCTAATTGTTGCTTGTTCAAAGTTTTAACAGACTGTTCAAACAGGCAAATTGTGATGTTTTATTGTCACGACACATGGCTCTGCCACTGGTGGGTTCGGGTACCGGTATACCCGCAGTAAAGGGACCAATGCCGCAATTCACTGCGCACTGGTGGCTGTCATCTCGCTTCTGATATCATTTCGGGGACAGACTTGGGAGATTTAAAAAAAGCTGCACTTGAATGTTTCAGAATTTCCATGGTTGGAAAACTAGGTATACTACATTACTGGTGCCTGATATTTAAATAATAATTAAAACATAAAATAACATGATCAGTGCCTTTACAGGCACTGTGTGGAAAAAGTAATTAACACAAGTTTAAGGTATATTAATTTAGTAAAATTACACAATACTTCTATGAACAATTTTTGCTTTTTCATACACTTTCTGTTGGTACTGCGGTCAACTGTGTAGGCAAATAAAACGCACCACGTACTTGCCGTGTGAACCCAGCGTAAGTGATCTCCTTCCCCGTGGATGTCATAGACATCAAAAGCATCATTGACACGTTGCTGATCTATAAGGGAAGCGGCAGACCCGCATTTTTGAGTAACTTAGAGATTAGTGTTTTGACTTCCTATATTGAGTCATAAAGAGAATGAAAGTAGAGTGGAGTTGTTCAGTGAAATTATAGTTCATCGATGGTGATGTTGAAACTATTACTCGATTTATTGGTTGCAAATTGCTTATAACGAAATGTTGGTATTTAGGTGTTCGAACGTCAACGAAACATAATGTCTACAGACCTCTGGCAATTGCAAAATCGTTGCCACCAAATAAACTTGTTATTTTGCTGCGATTCCAGTTTTGGTGGTACATAAAAATATTTAAATGTGGCCACTATGGCAAGTTTACTATTCACGTTATGTTGAGCATTTTTAAGTTTTATGCACTAGATATAAAGTTTAGATTATATATTGGATTAAAAGTTACGATACCAAATCAAGTAGTTCAAAGAATTTATTTTATTTTGGACTCTATATTTGTGAGAATTTACGTACAAAATTCTGTACCATGACGAAATTAAAATTCGAATGGAACGGGAAACGAGAAACGAGAAGCCACTTCTTTCATATCTCTCAGATATACAGAAACATCTTCGTTCATGACGAAAACGAAGTAAATACAGCAACGATACAACATTTATTGGACTTAATAATGAGCGTCATAAAGTTTATATTTCTATGTACACCGCGGCAGGTAAATCTTGTGGAATGTCAGTGTTGTGGTTCTGTTTCTGTCGCTCTTGGAGAGATATTTATGTGTGCGAAAAAGACAGGTGACGTTTGTATTGTTTACCTCGCATAATTATAATGCCGAGACTTCTAACCGTCAAACACCTTTGTATTTTGTATTTTAATACAAAAGCGTTTGGTTTATTTTATAATGTCCGTTTTTATTTTATTTACATTTAATTCCGAAACTAACAACTTTGTTTACGTATTCGTGCGACTTTCAATCCTAAGCTTCCGCAGTAGAGTCTATAATAGAACGGAGATTCGAATCTTTTGTTATGTGCATCTCGAGCTGAATAATTTTGAAATTACTATGGTACATTATTTCAACACTCCAAAACTGTTCTTTATGCTAATTTGAGTTCAGTGCTATTGTTCGAAAGTTGAAATTTCAGCGTTATTTTTTTCAAAGTGACGAATAAAAAGTTGAAAGTTGACCCTTGGAACTTTTTTCTACATGACACCAACGCACAGTCGATTCCAGACTGTGTTGGGATGGTGCAAAGTAGGTTTCGGGTTGTAGTGACAAAGCTTCCCCAAAAGTAAGGTTCGTCGACCTCTCATTGTGTGCGGCCCTCCAGGGGTGGCTCTGAAGGGAAGCAGAGTGTTCTCGAATGATGATTGCTAGAAGTGAAAACAGTACATAGCTAGGGTGTAAATATTAGGCACGAGTCGGGTGCCTATAGTACGAGTGAGCTGACGATAAAGATTTCCAATTTATGCTATTTTAGATTAACATTTATTCAGTGGCTTATTCGTTGTTAGTCGATATTTGAGTTATGTAACAACTGGAATAAATAAGTTGGAAATAAGAGTTCGCTTTTAATATCCGATAAGGTAATCCTTGATTGCAATCTATTTTGCTAATAAAGAAGTTTAGTATTCTAGATACAATAAACCGTTTATTTTTGCGTCTTACTTCCAAGCAAAGGTAAGTAATTTACTCAAACGTTACACAATATAGGCGCTGTTACTATTTGGCCAGCCGTACGGTTTTGTGTGTGTTTTCTACCTGGACATCAGTTTCCCAGCTGTGGGTTGTAAATTCGCATTATTCGCGTGTCGGAAGCATCGTGGCCTCGGGCGGAGTCGTGCCCGCCCGCATACGACCTTGCGCTGTCCGTACAAGGTCGACATTAGAACGGCATGTTGCTATGAGATGGCTGAATTAACTATAGCTATACACATCTCTTGAGAATTTCGGACGTTGACAATGTTTCACAATGTCAGCATCTGTTTAGGTATTGCAATCGGCGTATGTATAGCAGGGTTCTGATAAAAAGAAACTGCTGGCGATTTTGATAATTCTCTAATAACTTAGGTTTAGATTTTATATAGAGCAAATGTTGGTAATTTCGATCTTTGAATACGGTTGACGACAATATTGTCTCGTATATTTTATGTAAATAGTCGATAAACAAGCAGACAAGATGGTATAAGTAAATTGTCGTTGTTGTCCATTGCCATCGTTGTCGGTCGTGGTAGAAAGAAGAAGAAACAATGATAGAAATTGGATTTAAGCTTCCGGCTAGAACGCGACGAATAGATTGGGGATTGATTGTAGCAAATGGTTGTGCCTAGGGCTAGACTAATCAGGTTTCATTATCATTATCAGCCTATAACTGTCCACTGCTGAACATAGGCCTCCCCTAAAGCAGGCCACCATGCTCGCTTCTCTGCTTTCCTCATCCAGTGTCTACCGGCGATCCTACCAATATCGTCTGAACAGCGGATCGGACGTCGTCCTACGTTACGCTTACTGAGACGCGGTTTCCACTCTAGGACTCGTCTGCTCCAGTGGCCATCGGTCTTACGACATCTTGCTATCAGAATCCGGCTTCACGGGAAGAAAACTATACTAATAATAGAATTAATGACTATAATCCTTACGTGAAGATCTATTGCGAAGCAGGGCCGGTTTTGTCGTCTCTTACGACATCCTAGTCTATCGGCATGAGATTGCAGTTAGTGTCCTATGTCGCCTCAATACGGAAAAAATCAAATGGAATGTTATCCAAAACAACTTTTCTTGCTCAACAAAGTTGGTATTTTTCCCAGAATTACTGTCCTGTACCCTGTTTCAATTAGAGCAGCCATTAAAGCAAAAGGAAACCTTTCGATAT
>DWPA01006804.1:0-10748 GCA_018251375.1 Calpodes ethlius
TACTTTAAAACATGCGTGGTACCTCCCTCCCACAAAGGAAAGCATGCACTACAATAAATTAAAGTATATACCAACATGCATACCACCACCAACACGTATTTCGCTCCGAACCGGAACATCATCAGGGTAAGTTGACTCTACGATGGCGTTATTTTGCAAAGTAACGCCTGATACTATTAACTATAAGATTATTAAAATGCAGCCAAAAGTATGCCCATCATTACTAATGTTTATTCACAGTTCTTCAACGAGACTTTCTTTATTTTGAGTAGTAGCGGTAAGCCGCAAGAGGGTTTTAATGGCTTTTGCGCTGAGTAAACAAGTGCAGACATGGAAATAACCGCACTGATTATGCTCAGTGTTTATTTTGCTTAAATATTTTGGATCGCAACAAACAAGACTGCTTTCTCACAAAATTGTAGACGAGAATTTACAGAAAGATGATTTAACAAGCTTCTCGACGCTTGATGAAGGATTAAAATTGTGTTGTTTTAGAGTTTACTACGTGCGTGTGAAGGCGTAGATTTGGTATATGTAACGAAATATATTCGGTGAAGTAATGTTGGATCGGGATGGAAAGATAAGATTGAAAAAACAGTAAATTTTTTGTTCATCAAAATACCTTATTCACCTTTAGAAACATTTTACAGATCTCACGGGTATTAGGTTTCACCACAATGTTTCCTTCGATAAAATAATTTCGCTAATGGCCTTGACTCCACACCTC
Source organism: Calpodes ethlius (assembly GCA_018251375.1). NCBI lineage: Eukaryota > Metazoa > Arthropoda > Insecta > Lepidoptera > Hesperiidae > Calpodes > Calpodes ethlius. The sequence goes on from DWPA01006804.1 coordinate 728, forward strand.
CCTAACCCAACAAAAGTTAAGTTTCAAACCTCTAGGTTATCTGCTTGCAGATGTAAAATAAGCCGGTGCTGAATATGTAAATTATTTTAGCTGTGTATTTAGCCTCTACGGGCGAGTCTGCTGTATTTTCGAGGTATACATAAACCCCATTTTGGTAAGTAAACTATTTGTTTCTGTGAACGTTTAAAGCAACTGAATATATTTGGTATACATTGCAAATGTTTCCAGGAATATGATTGGTACATACAATTGGATCTGATCGATGTCTGTACATAGAAGATATTTGAGAAACAATATTGTAACAAGCCAACATATGAACAGACGATGCACTTGATGATAAATAGCGGACCAATAAGCTAGCATTGCTTATAATATACTTTTAAAAATATAAATAAATATGCATCCACGGAATACAATGAAACATAATAAATAATAAAATATAGAAACCAACAAAGTTGATATTCACTTCGAATAGAACATGAAAGAGACGCTCATATGCACTAGAATTCAATTAAAAAATTTGTCATACTTAAAAACTGCAGTTCAAAGACATCTTACAATAGAGTTAGTACCTGTGTCTTTATTGACTTCAAAGTACTATCTATAATTTTGGTCCATGGCGGTAACTTTGGTAATAAGGGTAAATCATCAAAGCCTATCTATTCCTGAAGGTAGAATTAGTACTTACGGGTATTCAAAATTATTAATGGTTTTGTTGGAGAATCTACTTTACCACTTATGAATATAATAATCAATGGAAATTTACGACAAAAATTGTTTCACTACTCTTGCAAATATGATTGGAGCATCTTTTATGTAATGACCTTCGTGAAAGTAAGCGAGAACCATCCTTCATTAAAATTAGTGATCTCAGAGTCATCACTCATGCACTAAGAACTGCATTATTTCTGGTTTTCCGATACTGCTGTCAAAAGAAGTAACCAGGAAGGTAAAAATCCCTAACACTACGCATCAAAGAGCTAAAGCCCACTAAATTTGAAGCCGTTATTGATGCGAACGAGGAGGTTTCTCAATGAGAGCGTAGATAAACTGGATATCGACCGGCTTAACACGAAAAGTCGACGTCTAAAGCGGCTTATGGTCGCTCAGGTCTTCGGGAATATTTTCATGATTCATAGGTATACTTAGATAAACCTTAAGTTTTCATCTACGATTATTTTCCAATTCATTTGCCTGTTTATCGTCTTTTAATTAAAACAACACACTTCCGTGTATAGTTTTCATTGACTTTCCTATAACTACTACCTTAAATTTATGTTATTTAGCTTTAAATTTTCTGTAATCAATAAATAAATTAGTATCGATAGGATCAAATTGGATAGCACAGTGTTTAACGAGGATCAACGGATGTGAACTGGTATCATAACCTTATTCATTCTTCAGTAAGATCTCATAAAAAGAGAATGTTAAAAAATCAAATCGATTGACAGAATTATCGAACGAAATTCAATCGTAATTCAATAAGTCAAAAGGTTAGATTTTTAATGTTCTATTTTCTTTACTAAATGTATTTGAAACACATATAATAGTTATATACAAGAAATTGATATCTGCACTTCTTCTCCGTGTAAATTTACTTTCACATGCTTTCTTTATTTCTAGAATCAAAAAGGAATACAAAAGTTATCGATTTACATATTTATATTTACATATTTCCAGCTTGTATTCAAAGTTAGAAGAAAAAACATAGAAGCTTCATTATCATATTCATCGATCCATTGCTTGGCTCTGATATTCTCTCATAATAAGAAGAATAAGAACCTTAACCCCTCACATCCAATTTCTGATTTATAAACTCAACTCTCCTTATAGAACATTATGGAATACCCGCAGAAGAGCAGGCTTGAGCAACTATCATCGCTAATAACAGATTAAACCTCACCGAATTACCAGAAGATCATAAGCAGAAGGAACTATTCCAAATACCCATTATAATAGATATATTCGAGGTACATAAATACGGATAAGCTGAAACTACTCTACACGCCTACTAACACGCTATCATTACAGAGTAATGGTTCAATGATAGTTCCAAACTCGGGATAGATATAATAATTATCGCTATTCGCTCGAAAGTTGGCGCATTTCAATGAAACACCCTCGTAGATACGCGAAGTATAAGATCATTAGCGTTTAACAGCGGCGTTCAAATATTATGATATTACCTTGGTGTTTGAACGATACCCGAGATTGCAATAATATTGAGACATACGGACGGATAGGTTAAAGAACTTTGACCAAGGCATCCGATGTTTTAGGTAAAACATTGGATGCAAAATTATTTAACCTTCTGAAATTTAATGAATGATCATGAACTCATTATCGATATTAATGAGTCGTTGAATCCAATTAAACAAATGTCGCTGTACTATCAAATCGTGTACCATATGACAGTACAACACACTTTTATAACAAGACATTAACGTAACGCCGATCTTCTATATGTCTACTATTGCCCATGCTAGTACACCGTGTGTACAGCCAATAGGTAATTTGCCCCAACACGCTGAAACTAGTTGATAGCACCGAACTTGCCTGATGTTCGCTAGCAATGACTTCGTAACGTGCGTGCATAGTTCTGGTCTACCATCCGCCTAAATGGATATGAGAGGATGTGCGCAAATGATATTGTGACTGCCATAACTGTATCTTTGTTCGGTTGGAATTCTACTGTTCCATTTCGTTGTGGAATTACGGAGAAATTTGAAGCATTTGAACGGTTATTTGAGTAGTGTAACTAACCTTGATTAACGCTAAACTGAGTTATGATTGACCTTAATATTTATTCTCCCACGTACTCTCAGGCATGACCTTGGGCAAGAGATGATAAGGAAATATGGAAGACATGATAATATATCGATTCTACATTTATAGCTATAAGTAACTGTTTGCCACCCCTGATTTACTAATAATGGCACCTATTAACCCAGTTTGGTCATATTCCAACTATTACTAAATTAGCGAATTAGTTTAATTAAGAAGTTAATTAGTTTCACTATAAAATCGATGGTTTTCATTGAAAACGATGCTGAATTTTGAAAAAATTACACCAAAATAAATTCTTGGAGGTTTGCACTGTACCCTGGTGGTATCAAAATAAATCAACGAAAAAACTGAAGATTCTTTATAAAACTTAAAGTCTCAAACAAGTTATTTAAACTCCAATTTATGTCACTAGCCACGTTGCTTCAGAACAACACCGATTGATCACTTCGCTCGATCAGCTTTAAGACGCCATTTTGTAAACTGCTTAAACTGAAACTGAACTTAAGAAATCCTTTTTAAGTTAAACCGGCATCTTTCTCTTTATTCAGCCTTATATCATATATATTATAGCCTTATATATCATACCGAGGTTTGTGAATAGCTATTTAACTCTTTAAATTAGCTGCTCCCGTGTTCGGCGATTCTCTATTTGGTATTGCCATAATTATTGGTATATTCACGTATTTGGGTACTTGAACTCCTCCGACTATCTGGGGGAGGGGGGACTGACAACGTCACGGCATGGTCTGACAGACCTCGATAGGGTCCGCCCGTCCATCGGGAGACACTTGTTTTCCTGAGTCCAATGCCGGGAAAGGGAGTATCCCTGAGAACCCACGCGACATCCCGCCAAAGAGACAGGTGGCAATAAGATGATGATGACACTGCTGCTGCTTGCTATTTGGTCAATCGTTCAAGGCTACTGTCATCAGGAATCTAACCCTCGACTTTGCTTAAACATTTCATCACATTATCATACGGGCTTCTCGGGCATCACATTATCATACGGAAAAAATTGTGTGGAATGGTTTAACTTGAGCTCCTTAAGTTTGGACGTATAAGTACGAAGAACTAACCAAGGAATTACCAACATAAATTTCCAGCAATACATTCCAATTATTTTGACTTTTTATCAATAAACATTATAATAGTCATACATTTTATTGAAATATTATACAATATCATGACAATGTTCCTAAAGTAGTTTCATGTATAAAAAAATCAAACAATTCCATCAGGACGCTTTTTGAATTCATCGACTTATTAATTTGTAGACGTATATTTTAAGTTTCAAAGGAGTCAACTTTAATAACAAAAAACTTAGAGTTCTTATTATGTAATTGGTTTCTTTAGGAATAATAATAAATAAAAAATATTCCCGTACATACTGAGACGGTCGGTAGGAGTACAATTCCAAGTATTCAGTTGCGCCGATATAAAGTAAAGATATTGCCAGGCGGACCTTTTGACGATTGGCAGATGTTTTATCTATTACAACCGATCTCCCAACTTTCAAAACCTCATCGCCCATGTAGTGGCATGAAATCCCGGCCAAGTCGAATTTATATATGAGATAAAACAATTGTCATGAGTTTTATAAAATATTCGCAGCTTATTAATTTTCGGTGTTCCCGTCGTCTGATCTTAAGTAGATAAGTTCGAGGTGTCCACGTATCGGGCTCGTTAATTTCTACACGAATTTATAATAAAATTTTGAAAATACAATTTTGAAAAAACCGAAATTTTAACGGGTTTTTGCATAATTTTCAGTACTTTATAAAAATTTAAAACAACCCCTACACTGTAGGGTGTTCCAAAAATTAATATAAATTTTGATACCACGCAGTGGTCAGTGAAATTAAATTCGGTAAAGTAATAGATTTTTAACGGAATTTGTTTAGGCCGAAAACATAATTATTGTATTTGAAAAAAAAATTAAATATCAAAATTAAATAACGTACTTGTACAAAGCTCTCAAAAACAAAAACAATGGCATAGCGCACGACTATCAAGGCACTATTCCATTCACTCATAGGACATTAAATCCTAGTACGAGGATATCTGTGCATGAAAATTATCGATTTGAAAATTGAAAAAAAATCATAAAACGGAAAAAAAAATATTCGCTTTGAAAGTAAACAACGCTCGGTCCTAATAGCTTTTAGCCAAGACGTTTCTGAACAAGAGCGATTGATCACTTCGGTTAATTGACTTCGCTCCATCGGTACAATGGATCTAAAGGAGCTATGGGCTGCTAAATTGAAGTTCCACGCTAATATTCTTTTCATGCGATAAAAGGGTTTGGTTTCTTTATAACGATGTAATCAATTCTTATTTAGACATTTTTTATATTATATTAATAGAGGGATAGTCGGATGTAAGTGGTCAATTCCATACGTGGGTATAAGTAAAATCAAGGAATGGACCGCTTTTTCATTGAACGACACAGCAGCAATATCTTATACAAGGCGTCTTATACGTGCGCGTGGAATTTAACAAAAAGTGTTTTAATTTATTTTGTTTAGTGCCCTAAGTTACTCCTTATTACATCAGCTATCTTTCAATAAAGTCCCGTCAAAATCGGTCCAAACATTTCTGATATTAGCCAGAACAAACAGACAGATAGACAAAATATTTATTTGAATAGTACAAATAGACACTGCCATTTTATTTATATGTATAGATGTATTATGTACATACGAAAACTTCCATGTGTGCGTGCGTTACTAGTAACTACTAGTAGTAACTAGTACCTAGTAGTACTGCCTCACTAGTAAATTTTATACTGTTAAATATTGTTTTAACATATTTTATACTCGTAGCTGCACTATTACAGTTCAATTCTGCCAAAGTCAAAGTGTCGTTCAAAAAAGGAAAAGAAATGGCCATTATCGAAAATCTTCCGGTAAAAATGGGTAAATATAACAGGTAGATAAATAACCCTAACAATATGGAGATTAAACAAAAACAAACTTACTTACATAACTTATAGTAACATTACAATTTAATTGAGATACTATTAAATTATGTTTCTCCATGAAGTGGTCTTTTACCAAACAAAACAATAAAGAAAATCTGTTAACAAACAGATGAAAAAGGGGAAGCAAATATTTGCTCTTATCGTAATATATTAAATACACATATTTCATGATATGCACACTTATTTCCTGACAGGGTACCCAAAATCCTTCGATCAACAGACAAAGTAAACTCAACTGACCTATTAATCGTGTTTTCAACACTATTTGTTCAATAATTCTCATCTTTTGCTGTATGAAACGTGACTCGAACTTTATTCGAAACACCACAAATCACCTCGGTCAACTATCTTCAACGATTTGAACAACTTTCTGTTAACGAGTACCCCAGCTTATAAATTATACATTTGAACCAATTCTCGTGCAGTTCGAAACTTAGTTCACGATATTCGTTAGCTTAAGGATTCATAAATAAAATTGTATTGGTCCTAGTGAATATGCAAGTTGGAACAGTTTTACTTTCGAAATTTGTTATTCTAAATCGCTAATATTGCACGTACCAGCTATATTGTTACGGAAATGAATTTTTTTACACGATGAAATGAAATTCCGTTTTGATTATGAAACTTTAAATAAGTAATCTATATATATATAATAGAAAGTAGTGTTAGTTACATTATTTATAACTCATGAACAGCTTAACCAACTTGGCTGTAAATTCGTGGGGAGATTGCTTAGAACCAGGAAACGGACATAGGATACGTTTAGTTATAAAAATTAAGATTTAAAGGGGTGCAATAAGGGATGAATGTTTGTATGGAGAATTTCTTCAGCAATTAATATGTGAACTTTTTGGTTTCCACGTATTTTGTCCACACTTAAAAGAAAATCTTTCCTTGCATAATATTTAATAACATTTAATTAAAGTTAAGCCATATCTGAAACTCTAGGTTCACACGATGCCGCGGGTGGAAAGCTAGTATCCAATAAAAGAAAACATTGTTGCAAATGTTTCTAATCAAGCAGCCTAACAAATCTAAAACATTCATGTGTTAGGGATCGAAGTGATAAGTTCATCAGCGGTCATGTAACTATATAAAGTCTAATTTGAAAGTTCTAACCTGCAGGCTGACCGCAAGATCACCCCGTGTGAACTCGGTAAAGTTGACTTTGTCGAAATTAATTTGCAGACGATGCGGTGAGGTGCAGCCGCAACAGAATACCTAAGCTATATCTAGATTTATTTCAGGTCATTAATCACGGATTGTTCTAATTTAGGTTTATTGCTAACCTAAGTCGGATGGTTAGCTATAGTTGTAATTGATAGATGTTATACGATGTGGTACTGCCAATTATTTACTAATCAATCAAATCATGACCTATTTAGCTTACTGCACGGGTTTCTCCTCGCAATAGTTAAGTAGACTGAGTATCCTAAATGCTTCTAGAGAATAATTTTGTTAAGTAGTGGCCAAACCAAATTTTGCTGATTTTCTTACCGCCTGAGCTTCAACAATAAAAAAATGCAATGTAACGCAGGCTACTTGTCTATCTCTAGATAGCTACTAGCCCACTAACCCATGGATCAAGAACACCAAGCTCGTGCTGTGAGCATAAACAAATATTTTATCTGTGCCACCATAAATGAGGAATGCCTGCAGAATAGTATGATGTGGGTTTAAGAGTATTTTCGTTATGTGGGTCCTTGGATTAAGGCAACCTTGAAGGGTTTCCTTCTTTTAAATCACTGTAGACCTTGCTTAAGATATAGACTTCCACACTGTACCGAATTGGCAATCTTTATGCTGAATGGCTGATTTATTTTATTTTCAATATTCACGTCTGAACATTTTCTGCTAGCATTACCATCCATAATACCATCTATCGAGAAATGTTCAAAACCGAAGAAATACGACTTGCCTAACACATAAATATCAATAAACAAATAAGTCCAATGTAAATTGAGTTCAATTACTAATGGAAACGCAATAGAGAAATTACCCAGAGTTAAATGTTTGTTGCGATTAAATGTATTTTCAAAGGGGTCGTTTTACCTCTCAGTTCATCAAAGAGACTATTCAAAGAGTTAACTAGGGAAACGATACTCAGGCTTAGCTTCTAATATTATTTTATATAAAAATATTTAAATGGGTCGCGAGTAATCTCTATAATTTACTCCTGAATGGAACTTATTTAGCCATATTTATGTGTCGTGTGTTTTAGTATCACTGCTAAATTTGTTAAATTTATCTTTGGGTTTTGGTTTTTAAACTACGTTTTGTTTGTGTTTTAAAAAGTATTTAACGTCTTGCCGCCATTTTATGACAATTAAAACGCAGCTCATTTAAATATTGACCAAATTAGGTCTCTGAATCAAAATCTTTTCCAAATATGACTGAAGCTATCTCTTTTATAATATGTACATTGTACATGTGTCATATGTTTTCAATCATTGTGATATTTGAGTCTTACGCGCTACCTACTGAAAATCGACACGGACTTTCCGGACAACCTAATGATTTGTTGTCTTCAGAAAGTATAATGTGTTATGTATAATAGGTGAAAAAAGATTATAAGAACCGCCTGATGAGTGGGTGAGTATTTCATCGTTGCGTTTCCCAATCAATAAGCAACCTGATCTTTGAAGATTATACATATACCATATTTTATGACATAACAAAGTTACATAATTACTGTAACCCAAACACATCTATAGTAACAAACAGATATTCAAATAGACACAAACAATTGAACTTATTCACATTTTCCGAAACATTTTCTTTGATACGGATAGCATAGATGAAAACATGCACATGACAAAAAGTTAGCCTGATTCTGACCCACATCAACGAAATAGGATAGCTGATATTTGGGTTAGGCAATAATTAACAAACTAGTCTTGAATAAGCTTGCTAATGAAAGAAAAAGAACAAATTGACATGATACATCTTAAAAACAGAAATAATCTCAAAACCTAGGACCAATCATTATTAATTCTTTACAAGATAGTGAACTGTTGGAGATAAATCTGTATATTCTGGGGCAAAAAAAATCTAGATAGGACAGAATACATCTTTTACTGAGCATCGAGACGAAAATGATTTCTTTTCAGGACTTTGATTGGGATTTCGTTAATTTATTACTTAGACGAGATCTGAGTGATCACTGTAATTGTGCTTAGGCACGTCTTTAGCAGTTTAACGTCCGAAGTCTGATACTTATTAATTTATTTTCTCTACGTTTTAATTGGCAATAACCTTCGACAATGACTTTTGGAATAAGGACTGTTTTACTCCATCTTATTCCACTATATTATACTGCTTTTATAGTATCATCATCACAACCCATAACTGTCCCACTTCTGGGCTAGAGTCTTCTCTGTAAAGATTTTAGTCCACCGATAGATTCCCAGATTATACGACGCATGGTGAGTTATCAGGCGAGGAGATGATATTTTAGTAAAATACGGTCATTTATAATCACTTCGTTATAATTATTAACTGTATAGATAACAGAGTTACAAAAATTATAAAGGATCCATGAGGTAATTCCCGATTAAAATTATGACGTCCGCCGAGCTAGTGGATGCGTACGCGCTCTTTGATTCTGTCTCATAGAATACCTAAGATGGCCGCCCCTCCAGTGCTCGGCGTTACGTCATAGTGACAACTCTATTCATTCGGAAATTATGAATCGATCAAAAGAATTACGAATCGATTAAAAAAATTACAAATCGATTAAAAGAATCACAAATCGATTAAAAAAACTATTTTTTCTCGAGATGATTACCGTCGCGCCGTCATATTTATTTATTTATTGTTTACAATCGTATTCTACATTATTACTCGTTCAATTATTCTGCTTGTTACAATTCGTACCTACAGTGACGTCACTCAACCACATGTCGAGAAACCTGAACGCAGTTGTTGGAGAAGCTTAATGTAATTGTTTCGCGGTTTCCTTGGCGTATTGTTATGTAAGTGAATAAATAATTTTATCTTTAAAATAAAAGCTGAAGAAACGCATAATATTTATCGAGAAACTTGATGATCAAAAATGACATACGATACTGTGTTTTACTTAGGTAATTAGGAAAAAATATAATACTGGAAGTGAAATTTTGCCAATACGAACGAAAAAATTTCCGTCGTCGTTCCTTATGCGTACCGCGAAGGAATTGAATAGCTTGCCTGCGTCGGTGTTCCCTCCTGAGTATAATGTGGGAGTCTTCAAAAGGAGAGTGAATAGGCTCTTTA
>DWPA01006805.1:0-10747 GCA_018251375.1 Calpodes ethlius
TAAAGTTAAAAAAGTTTATTTAAATTTATTTTTTCGCAAACGATTAACTATTTCCAATAATGATCTTTGCAGACCCTTAATATTTTTAGACCGTTTCAACGATACCGCACATTGGGATTAACGAAAAATATAAAATCATCTCCCATTTTACATATATGGGCCATACTGTTTTTGTTCTAATCCATGCAAATTATAACGTTCTAGTCCTAAGATCTTTGCGCTAAACTTCAGACGGTAGAGCGTACATAACAAAACTAGAAGGATTCCGTTCTTATTACGGACCCCAAAAAAGGGGTATTTTAGACTATATAATAATTATAGTACTAAAATATACAGACTATCTAGATATAGGGAAATGGAAATAAGTCATAATGTTTTAAAGTAATAATTGTTACTAGATCCATGGCATGGTCCGCGTGGTGATGAAACCATTGATCACCAAGATGCCGCTGGTGGGCGGCCTCCAAGTGTTCTTCCTCAATAATCCGTCCATTGACTTTAATCTAGTCGGTGCCGCTGATGTTCTTGATATGCCGGGACTCAGGTGAGTTTCGTTGTGTCAATTCATTGAGAAAATCATACAAACAACTATAATACGTAATAACGAACATTTAACAAAAATTGTCTATTGCCTTATCCATTAAAGTTAATATATATAATCAAAATGATAGGAATTCTTGACCCTTTAGATAAATATGTTGTGTAGTTTTCCGCTTCACTATATCTCTTAGTGATTTTTATAATTAGTGATTTTCCAGTGGTCAAAGTTCTACTATAATCAAAATTTGATAAAACATCAAGTTGCTTAAATTTGATCTCCACCTACATTCAATTATTGTATATTTATCCATAAACTTCTTTATATGCTCACAACACAATATACTTAAGTACTTTCAATGAAAAAATATATTGATGACATTAAAGGTCGTTTTATTGATAACATAATAGCTATCAAAGAAAACAATAAAAGAAAATTCGTTGGCAAATTTATGAGAACAATAGGTGTAATTGTTGTTTTTAGCCTATGTGCATTTATATATAAATTTTGAAAGATTTTAGAATATTAAGGAGTGTCTTTCACCGTTTCTTCTCCTCTTTTACGTTTTTGAGTAGCATAACGGTGGTAGATTAAAATTATTATACGTTCATAAGATTATTGTTTGATACCTACTTACATGAAAGAAAATAATTTGAATTTAATCATTTGTGTTAGTAAAGGTTATTTTTTTTTGTATTCTTCAAAATGTTATATCGATCAAACAAAAGAAAAATATCGAATGCTAATTTAAGTGTATGTTGATGGAGAGATAACAAGATCGAAGATAACAATAATGTTATTGATAATTATTGCAACAATTGTTGTATTTGACTGATCACGTAATTGTGATAACAATAAGTAATGTATGAAAATAAGTTATTATCTTCCTCAGTTTGGAAATACAGACAGATATTTTGACAAATTGGGTAGATTTAACCAACCACTCATGTTATTATACTAAATTGTTGTTGTTGTCAATTAAGATTCATTTTGTTTTTTGTTGTTATGGGTTTGAACGTGTTGTTGTTACTTACTGCCGTTTGTTATTTTTAAGATTTCTTGTAATTTTTTTATTGTTAAAATAAAAAAAACAATTCATAGTGAAGATATAATATATTTCTTGTTTAAAGTGTAACCGTATTATCACGTATTTTTAACCTGACCTATGTATGTTGCTACAGTGATATTCTAAGAAGATGCATCGTGGAGCAAGTGGCAAAAATGATGGTGTTACCCAACAAGCTACCGATCAAATTGAGCGATGAAATACCGACTGTCGATTTAAGAATGCCCGAGCCTGAAGTAAGTGAAATTTAATAAATATTAGTATACAGTTGTGTTTCTTAATGTTCCACTAATATGTTTCTTAATTTTAAGATCTTTAAACTGATGAAAAGAATGTTTAATTGATTGAAAAGCTACCCTTTTTAATAAATGTGCTTAATAAATAGTTCAAGTGGTAGTATTTTGTAAACAAGCCGCATGATACTTGAGAAGGGTGGACGGTTTAATATGTTCTTGAGTGTACATTTCACAAAAGATAACAAGAAAATTTAATTTGTAGTTAAATAGTGTTGTATATCACATTTTTATGCAAGTTTCATCATTTTTTCTCTATCCGTTGCAGGGTGTACTACGAATTCATCTAGTACAAGCACAGAATCTCATGAAGAAGGATGTTTCAATGTTAGGTAAGCATTATAATATTAACACGTTTTATTTTAGTACCAAATAACATATCATAATATTATTATGTCCTTTACTATGTGGTCAATGACGTTGAAAACATATCTTAGTAAATATAAGTACTTAGTAAGTATTATCGGCCAAATACTTGAAGATAATGGTCTATGAGATAATAATGTACAATGTACACATGTCTTTATCCCATACTGTAAGTAACAATGAAGTCATCGTATCTAATGTAGTATATATAACTAAATTTATATATATATAAATATGAAGCGTTTGCTTTGCGTTTGCTGTTTCATTGTTGGCCTCAGCAAATCTCCGGAACGGCTGAACCAATTTTTAATATAAGTTAAAAAGCCTTTAGCGTAAAACTTAGGCTATATTTTACAGATCCGTAGGTGAAGGTTCACCTGCAACATATAGTTAGTTTATTTGGAAGAACAAAAAAATGTCAAGTTATGTGTTAAAACAGAAATGTATTCTTCACAAAAAAAAATACAGGCATGTGTCAGATTATTCATATATTATTTGCTTTCATAAAAAAAGTAAAGTAACCCTTTATACTAAGTAACTGTGTTCTATCAAACATTGCAAAATTAAATATAACTGTGTGTCGTTGAAATACAAGTGTTTTACCTAAATGAGTAGCTAGAAATATTGTTTATTGTATCCGAAGTAAAGCGGCGGCGGTGTGCTATTCTTCAATAAACTATTAGTGTAATTAATAACGTTTGTGCTCCAGGGAAGGGCAAGTCTGATCCTTACGCCATCATAACGGTGGGCGCCCAGCAATGGAAGACCAAACACATCGACAACGACGTCAACCCGCGCTGGGAGTATTGGTGCGAGGTCAGTTGCAATACTTTTTCAATGCATTTATTTATGATATTGTACTTGTTATGAAAAATGCACTCCTTTTTCTTATTATTGCCTTGTTCATTAGTTATGCAGCAAAATTATGCAGACACGTAATGTTTCGGTCTTTTCCAAATTTATTATTCTATTTTAATTTATTGTTACTGGTTTGGGACATACTTGGGTGAGTAATGTTCTAATAGTATTTGCACTTGCATTCTTCTTAGACTACTATGGTGCACATTCGATTTCTTTTACATGTTTTATTAATAAAGGTTTAGTTAGGCATTTCTCATACTTGTGAATGCGAAATAACAAGATCTGCCGAAATAACATAATTATGTACTATTACTATTTCTAATACGAAATCTTTTGTAACTAATCCATTTCGCAATTATTATATATCTTGGTATTTCAGATGCACCGGTAGAGGTTTATATAATTGCATGATATTTTAATATTTAAATTAATACGTAGTTTACATAACTATTGTTCTTTGAATGCAGTTTTTTTGTCCGATTTCTTCCTTTAAAGCATGGTCAAAATAAATAAAAAAATATATTTCATTTATATTAAATTTTTTCATGGTTCTGAAAAAATACTTGTATCTTTCATAATAACTGCATTCTTCTCTAACTCGAGAACGGAATTGACACGTTCTTTGCTTTCCTTCAGTTTCCTTTACGTTTGACTTGACATATTAGTATGTGAATAACATAGTACTTGATTAATGTTTCCATGTATGTCTGATATATTGATTGCATTTTCATGATATTCAAGCATAAACTGACAGTGCGCTTGCAACAGTATACTGAGCGTTAGAAATGCTTATTCGTGTTAACCGAGGAGAGAGATTGTGAATTTGACTTTGTTTTCCTCACTTATGTTTGGTCGGGCTATGCGCGTTCGGCGTTAAGGCGCGCGTAATGCAATCGATGGGTCAAGCGTTGGAAATTGAGGTGTTCGACAAGGACGAGGGCAACGACGATGACAAGCTGGGCAGGTGAGTGGCCGCACCGAGCACCACACTGGGCACTGGACTGGGGAGTGAACGCCGCACGGTCACGTCTTACCTGATGATAGGATACTCTCGTATTATATTACGTCCTATAATGCGATGAAACTAAGATACTGAATGTCAATGACGTCGAACCTAAAACTCGCTTGTAACGGTTTGCAAAAAGCTTATATAATATTATGCTTTATTATTCCATAATATATTTATGGGAACAAAAAAAGCTTTAGTTTTTTATATTTTATTTCATTATTATATCTTTTTTGTATATAATTCTAGGTTATATTTTGTTCATAAGCAGAAATCTTAAGTGATTCACCCAATAGTTGTCTTAAAACACCTGTTTAGACTAGAAGAGTGAGGTGTGCATTAAAATTTTATAATCTTTTTATAAATATTATTGTTATATATATGTGGTTAATCCTACTCAGGTAATTAACCACTTTTATAACGTTACAATAGGTGGAAAGCCATCCCTATTATTAAGTTATTTGCATAGTGCTCGATATACACGCTCGAAACTGAAAAAAATCCACGTATAAAATTTAATATTTTGGAATTTTGTTATATTTTCTTTAGATTCAATAATAAATACCTTTTGCATTTTCTTTCAAAAAAATATGGACCCAATGGGTGTCTCAATTATTACAATTTTGTAGCCCATTTTTGCCCTCAAATACCCGGAAAATATCGATAATGTGCATACATCAGTTTTAACGACATTCTTTGTACATTGATACTGAGTTAGATATGAGACGTGACTGATAATTGATTTGAAGTGTTCACTCCTCAAGTAACATACATCACATAAGGTGGGAGATGGGTAAGCGGCCCGGTATATGAAGGGAGGAGAGATAACGGTGGCGGTAGGTATGCTTGGGGCATGGTAGTGCATAGACTGTGTGCATAGACCTATGAACTAGCCTGGTGCTAAAGCTTATATTTATTAATTTATTATAACAATTAAGAATTAATGTTGTATACTAGATAAGTCGTTTGTTGAACAATACGATTACTTCGAATTATAGAGTTTATTATATATTTCAAACTTTAATAATGTTATTTAAGTTGTGGTACTGATCAACATTTCACTTACTAGTATATGAAGCAATAGTTAGTGATAATTATAACATATTATGTTTACTTAAATACAAAAATGGAAGAGTTGATTGAAGCGTTCTCAGAAAAATTACACCTCGTAATTTAATTTACATATAAACATACTTGCTTATTTATAAACTTCCAGTTTTGTAAACTGCTTTAGATGTGCTTTTTAAGCTTAATATTGTCTTATTTATTTTAATGCACTTGTCCAATGTGATGATATAAAGGTAAGACTATGTATCAACATTTAGATGTAAATAAAAATATTTGCATCTAAATTAAATTAACGTTTTCTACAACCGTATATATTTTAAAATAAATATTACGAGAGAGCGATGTAATGATATAATATTAAATATATATATTTAAAACTATTCGTCAGTAATTTTTATCAAAATTTATTTTTTTAATTAGTAGCAATTATATAGTTAAATGTTATATAATATCTCGGTGTAGGTATAGGGTAGCCCTGAATTAATATGAATGTTGTGATTTCTCCGAAGGCTATAATAAGCTCAAGGAAGAGCCAGGTGCTGCAGTGCGAGCTGTGGGACTGGGACCCGGGGATGGGCATTCAGAACGATGATTTTCTCGGCAGGTCCGTCTCTACTACAGCCTGCCAGTCGGTAGGATATAGGTCCCAACCGAATCTTGACTTCTGCCACCTTACATCATACAAATAGCACTGCAGTACGGTTTATGCATGTACTCTGATATAGAAATATGGTTTCGTAAATATTGAAAAAACCTACATTTTTTTTTTATAATCGTGCGCCAGTATTTTGTCGTCCTTGTAGTATAGGATTTGACGTCGCCCATCAGTTCAAAATAATCTGAGTCCAATATAGTGTATTTAAATAATGTGAAAATGATATTTTTTGTCCCGCAAACAATACGCAACGGTGTAAAAGTTTTTTACTAATGACTGTATCTTCCGTCCGTTACATTTGTCATATATAAATTAGTGTGAAATAATAATTTGTCCAATTGTTTAATATATTCAAAGTATAATTATCTGACATGTAATTACAGTGAGTAATAATCTAAGAAAAATAAGTTTAATAGCTTTAAGATTCCATGCATAATCCTGACGAGATTGGTTATTGTTTGATGGTTTATTAGTTGACGCGGGTTGATATTACTATTAGATATAATACAATCTCCTCCAGAGATCAAGTTTCGCGTTGGGCTCTATACCAGGTCAAACATGACCCGGCGACGATCGATATATTTGTTTTGCGTGTGCCTCTGGACCGAATCTTCATGTCACCTCATGTTCATTCTTGCTTGGCTTCATTACTTATTTAAAACAATTATTACGCTCGAGCATAAGGTGATGTCAAGGTTTAGATGTTCATTACAATTATTTAATTCCATTTTATTTCGCTAATATCATATATTGTTTTAAAAATGTTTAATGTGCTGAGTTTGAGTTTTCGCTGGGTATTCTCGGATACTGTCTAAAATGCTAATGTGATTGAATTAGACGACTTTTTATACAGAACACAAATAATATATATTTTAACTTACCACACGACAGCAGCGGCCGTGTACAGTACAGATATCTAATCCCACTTAACCGTACAATTTTTATAGCTGTACATTATACAGTGCGTTTATTAATGACTAGGCAATCTTAGCAATTCGTGTTGTTATTTCTGGATTGCCGAGACATTAATCACATAGAGACACTCTAAAGTGGTGGGTTGCACAGTCGATACTGCGATGCAGCGCGACGCGCGCTATCGTCCACCTTTACGACTGGGACCGCGCGGGGCGAGACGAGAGCCTGGGCAGGTCGGTCTGACGCTCGGTATAAAGCATCCCATCATGCAATATACTTACTATGCAACCCGAACACAAATATTTCATCTGATAAATTCATTGCACAGGAGCTGAGTCGACCGCAACGACAATGGCATTATAAACATGATCATGTACCTACAGTGTCCATACAGGGTCTTTAGTAATCAATGGATCAACGGCTATAGGAGATCAACAGATACCAGAATATATAAATAGATTTAATTAGAGAATTAGATTTATCGAATTTTTGAATAAATTTACTTCATCCCCAAATTTCCCTAAAAATATTGCTTCATTATTAAACTATTCTATTATTTATTGATATTAAAGTGGTAGCCTAGTCGTTTGAAAGTTGGTTCTCCGAACGTGGGGCGTGAGTTCAAATATATATATGTATGAAGTCTACCAATCTTCACATGGCCAGCGTGGTGGACTATGGCCTATACCCCTCACCTCGTGAGAGGAGATCCGAGCAGTGGGACAATTATGGGTTGTAATGATGATGATTATTTATTGTTATCTTATTGCAACGTGTTGAGGTAAATTCGCGTGTACTTAGTTTAAATTTACTCTTGTGATACTCACATATCGGAAAAAAAATACATTGCGGTTTCAAACAGAAACCAGATTGAAAAAAAACGTGTTGCGCTCTAGTGGAATATGATTTAAAAATATTCACAGTTCAAACTGAATTTTAAAAAGAAAAAAATAATATGCCCAGGAATAATTAGTTACATTTAAAACTGATTTGCAAATGTATTAATATTAATTTTTTTATGAAAATCAACGTTACCCTTGTAAATATCAATTAAACCAAGTGTGAAATTTTCGAGAAATGTATTTATCATGCAAATGTTCGGTATGATGTCATATCTAAATTTCTTTTGAAAGTCATGAACCTGAAAATGATGAAGTAACGGGATTCAAATTAAATTTTTTCTTAGGTAGTGATTTCTGTACGCACTCTTCTGTTGTTCCACTGATTGCGGAAGACCCTATATAGGGTTCCCATCCGTCTTTAAATCGTTTTATCCTGTCGGGATTGCCTACTTTCTGTTCTTAATTTCTCTTAGTTTTGGCTGCTTCAATGTTATGAGAAATTAGCGGTCGAAACGAATGTTTTTTTTTATTTAAATTATGAGGACTTTATAAATTACGGAATGGCAACCCTACTTACATATGGCACCGCGTTAATTCAGGGCGTTCATATTAACGTTGGTTATAAAACACGGTTACGTAGATCATACACGGAGCGTCATCAGGCTGGGGTCCACTAACCGCACTAGACATTGCAAACATAGCATCACTGCACTGCCTCGAATCAATGGAAACATGTGGCAGTTATTTATTCAGCTAGAAAAAGGGACTTGTACACTGTATAGTCGTTACCTGCGTTCAAAAACGAACATAACTTTTTTGTTAATTAGTGTCTTAGCATATCAATCTCAGAGAAGGTATACCCAGATATGTTTATTAAGCAATTTATTTAATAAACTAAGGCTTATAAATATAAAGTCCTGTTTATTACTAAAGTTGAAATAACATACTAAACACTGCTTTGCTTTTGCAATAATTGCAAAATTATTTATTTCAGATGCTAATCACAGTATCGTCCGTTCGTTTGCACAACGTACACGTATTATTAAGATGCTGTAACTGTTATGATTTGGCTTGAGTAACACATTGTGAATATGTTCACGTTTAACGTAAAACTAACCCAATATAACCTCATTTTTTTACAGATTATCAAAAATACTGTGGTACTCAATAACGTATTCGTTTTCAGGTGTTCTCTGGATATCTCACAAGTAGTGCGCGCCGGACGGCTTGATACTGTAAGTTTCTGGGCGTAGATTTGGTTTACTATCTCTCAGCTTGAAAAGAAATACGTTTCTAATTCTATCTGATTCCAGCTTCTATGTCAAAATAATTCCTAAAAACAGTGATAATGGAAAAATAATCTGGGTAAACTAGCGTGCACAAAAATGTTTGTTAGTGACTTTAATACGTGTGAAATCTGCTGTTCCACATTTAGTGCTGTGAGCCCAGCGTTGTTACTAACAGTATAGTTTATTTTCAGTGGCAAACTCTACAGCAAGCGAAGCACGGCAAGGTACATCTGCGTCTCTCGTGGCATCGCCTGTCTTCTGACTTGATGGACTTGAGCCGAGTAAGTAAATTATATGAATTATATATTGTATACCGAATACTTAATTTGCGCAACTAATGATACAAGATTTTTTTTCATCACATTCAGATGCAATTTTGAATAAATGTTAAGATTGAACTAATCACTATTACTACTGAATTTTCAAAAAAATCGTGCATCCTATTTTGTCCAGTACAGTAATATAAATAAAATATTGTATTTATGTAATTTCTTTTTTTTTATTCTTTATAATTTCTTAATTACAGGCAATAACAGAAACACAACTTATTAAGAATGGTGAAGTGAGCGCAGCTGTGGTCAACGTTTACATCGATTCTTGCAAAAAACTACCCGTAAGTTGTATTTTATTGTCCTCACGTTTTTAAAACATGTAATTAATTTATTAGAAGTGCTGTCAAATAAACATGTTGGGTATCTGGAGTATTGTTACGTTTTCGATAGCTAAAGAATGTATGAATAATGAACATTAAAACCGATTAAAAATAAAGTAATATTGCCTAAAAATTATATCAATTAATTCTTTTTGCCATGAAAACATACGAAAAGAGAACATAATAGTTGATACGACAGTTAAGTCCGTTATATTCATGGTTTAAACAATTCTTAATATAAAGTATAGGTTCTCATGCATGTTCAAATGTATACATATCACAGAAACTTGTAATTTCAGAATGCTCGCACTCAGTCGAGGCCGGACCCGTACCTCACTGTGACCGTGGGCAAGAAGACTGAGAACACGGCGGTGCAGATGCGCACCGACGACCCCGTCTACGAGATCGGATACTCGTTCCTCGTGCAGAACCCCGAAATAGACAATATTGAGATCAAGGTATAGATAGATAGATATACATTATACGTCTATACCGTGGATTGAGAAAAAAAAACCGTTTAATAATGTACTTCATAAGGTGAAAATATCGAAAAGCAATCATTAGTTTCTTTCATACATACGATGACGTCACTTGAAGACTTTCCTATATCACATACAATACTATGAGATCTAAAAGTGCAATAGAAAGAAAGGATCAATTGTTCGTATTAGGACATACGTGATATGAATTACTTTGCCATTGTTATAGAAAATAGTGCGAAGGAGACGTGAATACAAATAATCGATTCTCTCTTTCTGTGACATTGAGAGACGTCGTGTTATTGCTTGTAAATACCGGAGTGAGTTTTGTATGCACACATATACAGTCAAAGACGGGATGAGTTTACGCGATAGTTGTAAGAGGATATGTCTTAACTGTATTATATATTCTTAACATCACGACCAGCTACTATTGTTGAAAAAAAAAAGCCGTGTGCCTATAATAAGTACCGCGCTCATAACTGTAGAGTCACTATTTATAAAAGTGTACTCTGCTTGTTTATTTATGACATGATATTTTAAACACGTGTGAGTTAAATATAATGTTGTTTCAGGTTTTGGATCAAAAGACAGGAAACCAACTCGGCCAGCTAACTTACCCGTTGTCTAGTCTATTGAAGCAGAAAAATCTCACGATGTTGTCTCAACCTATCAATTTGCAAAAATCTGGGCCCGAATCTAAAATTATTATGGCAC
>DWPA01006806.1:0-10747 GCA_018251375.1 Calpodes ethlius
TTGTTCGATGGATTTTTCGCCCCCGGGACAATTACATTAGAGGTTACTTTACAAAGTCATTGCTTGGGTCATATCTGTAATATAATTCAAGCCAATATTTCAACCTGAGGAGAGATGATTCTTTAGCAATAATAGTATTCGTTACTGTAATAAAATAAAAAAATGTGACTAAGTAAAAAATAATAGTTTGAAATACTAAACACGTGATTTATAGTGCAAAAAAATATATTAAGTCTGCTGTTCACCATTGAGGAGTTATTTTATCTGGAACCAAGGTACAGTGTAATGTCAGGTAATAATTAAAAAATTTATTGTCATCATGTAGTTCTAATTCAGCTTGCAAGTTTTGAATCAAACAAACATATTAACAAACTAATTATGCTTCAACAACCTTGCAACTTAAATAAAAGCTTATAAAAAGGACGAGCTCTGAGAAACATATCAACCAGCCAAACTGTTCGAGCTAGAAAGCCAAAATTTTGTACACAGGTGTCTTTTATAACGTAGACGAGACGCATTAAGGCATGATTTTACGAAATTTCCACGAGATAGGAGATAAATAGGATATTTTCATTTATATATGATGACTATATTGAGTTGAAATTTGGAATATGATTATGCAAGTAGGTTATTATAATTAACTCAAGATATTTAAAATTCACACTATATAAAGATTAAGAAGCATTTATATTTTGCTTTTGTTAGGTATTATAATCGAAGCGAGCGAAGCCACGTGCAGTTGCTAGTATTGAATTAAATAAACTGTTTGTAGTCTCATGGATTACCATTGATAAATGCTTACACACTCATATCTTCGAAAATTTACCCGCCCGGGAGTCGACCTCGAAACCCCAAGCTTCACGAGTCATATGACCGTCAAATGAGCTACAGTATCATATACATACTTGTATCAGCATAAAAATCTACATCAAATGCCTTCACACGTACCCTAACAAATATACTGCCATTACTGTAGAAGAATCCATTCCCTGAAAAATCTACTTGGCCGTACAAATTCGCTCCGATTGTGTGTAATATATTACCAATTCTGATCACGTCGTATTTCAAGGTGCTATCCGTTAAAAATCACTTCCACGATCTCAATGATTATTCCTATCTCGCTTGCCAGATAAGTTAAACGCGGCAATTTAAATTGGGGCCATCTGTATTAGGTCCACGTTCTATTGCTTAATAGTAAGTAGGGCGCAGGTTGCCTGTATGATACTCATCTATTGTGAGCGATCGAAAAATGCAACAGAGACAGAAAGGGTAGGAAAGAGACAGGGTATTTCGAAATTTGAATATATTTACTAGTACATAAGTTAATTATGGTGTTGTTCGATTGTTAATGAACCGGTGTACTAAACTAAGTGTTTGGTCTCTTTTTTTCGTGAATGGTCACTAGTGGAAGATGAGCTCTGTGTTAAAATAGTAATACAAAATATATGAAGTTGGTCGACCTAGAATCATCTGCAATTACCAGGTTTCTGTCAGTTAAAATATAAGAAACAAGATATAGGTAGTAACATTGACAAATATAATCGTTGTCGATTCAATGTTCGTGTAATTGCTGAACAATATAAAATAATATGTTAAATTTATTAAAATAAACAAATCACAAAAATATCAAAATATGTATGTTCGAACAAAACACGTGGCAAGCCAGCTAGTCATATAAGGTAAGCTACACAACTCACAGCCGATCGCGCTCTATAAAACCCACGCACAACCGCCTAATTCAAGTTGGCGAAGATAAATTCGCTGGCAAGTTTTAGAATATATCCGGAGTCCTCAATCGTTTCCAAACCGAAGTTAATTCTAAGATTTCGCTTCCAAAGTGGAACTTTTAGTTTGGGTGTCGCGTGTCAGGAGCAAGAGCGTCCAATTAAGGAATTCTTCAGCCCCACCCGAATTTATACAGGATTCCCGGAGTTAATTCCAGGCTCTTAGTAATGTGATATCAAGTCTCACGTCACTACGGAATTTTCTCATTTACGAACGGATTAAATGGCTTTATTTAAGCGGAATGCTTCTACGGTGCTTCGTTTGTGTACTGAGAAAGAATGTGAGATGTCATCCATCCATAAAGGCCTTAGTCTAATATGCTGGCCGAGTGCAAGTAGCGAGTTAGCCGACTCCCAAGTGTTACTGTTTGCTGAAAAGGATGACATTTGATTTACTCTAACACCCAAATAGTTTACAAATTGTTTACGATGATATAACTAATTTCATTACCAAATTTGAGGTAATATCTTGGTAAGGTATCATGGGTATCTAACACCAATAAATTTACATATTATTTAGATATAACTAAGGCTTAAGTTACTTGCAAATTTTATCATATTTTGACCGTTTTAGATAATAATTTTCAAATTACTAAAGGTAACATAAACGAGTAATAATGTAACATAACGATAAATGAGTTTAGGAGTTTAATTTCTATTAATCCCTTTTTACTATAATATCTTTCTGAAGGGATCGGAACCATACTAACTAGTTTAACCTCGGGATGCACACTTGGTCAGTAACTTGAGTGACCGTGTCCTCGTTACACGAACACTATTCGTCACAAAAACAATTCAACACAATGTTCAAATGTTCATTTTCATTTGTAACTTAATGTTCATAAAAAATTACGTTCAGTGGACTCGAAACTCTCAGATAAAAACCTTGTAGAACTCTAAAAGAACTTTGAACATTCTTACGTCCCTAATGGTTATTCTTCCTAAAGAATCTTTTAGTTAAATTTGTAATAATATCTTTCTTTAACAGTCTTACGAACTTTCTTAGTAGTCAGCCTACGAATACAAGCAGTAGAATTTGCAACATTTCTACAAGTTACCTGTACCTAAAACTGAGTCAGGATTTTATAAAGACTGGCTACTCCCGTTTTGCGAACGAAATTCGACTGTAATTAATACGTTCAAAGGTTTACTTCACATCGACACTCATGATTCTTTAATTTTGTTAGTAGCTTTTGAATCACCAGGCCCTATAATTCAAATTGAAGGATAGTCTTATTTAGGTTGCTAGTGATTGCAAAACTACTCACAAAACTACAGTGCGATCAGGAGAAACAAATGTGTTAAGTAATTTTAAATACATAAAGTGTTAATTTTTACGTATTTCAAAACAATTTTGTTTTCATTGAAAAATGTAGCTGCATTGAGACAGTTGGGTAACCATACATTTACACTGTCAATAAACACATTACCAACTTTTCGGCTCTGTGCTTTAGGTCAAACTGTTTGCAACTATACAAATTAGGCCCAGGGTCGTAAGCAACCCATGTCGAAAGTTACGGTACCATACTTACACATAAAGTTATACCAGTCTTTGACGTACGAACTATCGACCACTAGACCACAGTCACATGAACTAGGAGAACATGAGACCTAGTTAGTAAGTTATGTAATATAGTATAAATAAATAAATGGAATCTATCGTTGACATCGTCTATGCATATAAATAAAATTGGAGTGTCTGTTAGTAATATTGAAATAGCCGCTTTTTACTACACATAATAACTAATAACACATGTTTGGTCTGGCTAATCTCAGAAATAGGTGAACCGATTTTCTCGGGACTTTTATTGGCAGGTAGCTGATGTAATAAGGAGTATCTTAAGCCACTAAATTTCTTAACTTTTTGTTAAATTCCACGCTGACGAAGTCGCGGGCACAGCTTGTTATAATTACTTTACTCTGGTTTACAATAATCCACGTTTAAAATTAATGATGATATTTTCGATCATATACGTGGTAAGTATGGTGGAGAACATATCTATGGAACACATTATTCCATTTTATGCTTTTTACGACAGACGAGTTCCGCATCTACACATTACATTATTTACGACGCCATTGGCATTAAATTCACTACATTTTTTAAGCACGGCTTACTAAGGACAATCATTCCTATCTTCCTTATTGTGAAGCAAGACACGTAAGCAGGAGTATAGCTGGAAGGCAATGTGGACTAGATGACAGCAAAATATCTTTTCCAGCGAAAATTCCCGAAAAGAAAATCTCACGTGCCCAATTTATGTCAGCTTCATAAATATTTTAGCGAATCTACAGACCTAGTTAGGTTTTTTCTTCATCTTAAATGCATCGTTATTTCGGATTTTGTAGCTAAAGTTTTGTAATGAAAGTAACTTTAGTTAGGGGATCGCGATGTCGTGACTGAGGTTTTAAGTAGCTTTTAGAAATTATTGACAATCGTGATTGATATATTTATTAGTTTTATTATTTAGTGTAACAACACGTTTTAAACTGATAGTGGCATGAAAATCTGGATGCCGTATAATCAAATGATGATATCCAAATACTAGTAGCATAAGTAGACGCCACTCAATTTTAAGTACAAAAGTGTTTTACTACAGAATATTGCACAATATTTGTTTTATAAGTCTATTGTTTTATAAGTCCACGTTGTTCAACGCAATCCGACTTGTAGCACAATTTAATTGAAATTCCTTAAAGTCCTGTAATATTTTTAAGAATTAAGAATGAAACAATGTTACTTAATCACTTCTAATAAGGCGAAATATGAAAAGATAAAAGAGAAATTTCCAAAGCTATCTTGGAAAACGATAAACTAAAATAGCATTCAAATGTCTTCTTTAAACATTACCAACAATATAATAAATTGCACTGAATGTCTAATGTTCGCTGACCAAACATCTCAATAAATGCGATTGCAATATATGTTAGATTCCTTATCATAAAAATATCGTTAGATTGGATATTCTCGCTGAAGACCAGCGAATATCATGAGAAGGCTTCTCGTGAATATACTTCGAGAAATCTAGCTAGAGAAAGCTAAGTTAAAAAAGCTTTTTAACATTTATTTAAGTAATTTTCTTTACCAATTCAGTTTAAGCTGTTGCTCATTTTGAATTACAAATAGTATCAGTGATAATAATTAACACGAACGTGTTTAAAGTGTATAGAAGAACAGCACATTTAAAAATTGAACTGAATTCATCGATACTTTTGTTATATGGAGCTCACATCCAAACCAATTTATTTCATAATACTAAAATACCTTCTCCGTACTGTCCTACTTTCATTGCACTGAAATTACACTAAAATAGATCTTCCCTTAAAATTACATCAAATTAATCCCAATACATTTACCAGTCTAAATTATTAAATAATATAGACACTGTATTTCCATTAGTTCCGATTGTAGGAAGCCGCAAAGTTATGAACCGTGCGGTCCTAAGTCGGCAATCCTATCGGAGGCTTTGTTCATCAGAACATGAAGTTCGGTTCCCAACTCATTCCAACTGTACATCGACGTCATCGCAACTAGACCAGATACTGATACGTTCCAATCTGGATGGTCGGTGGAGCAGTTGGAATTAAAGTCTACTTTAAGTTTTATATCAAGCTTCTAAAAACTGTTATTGACACTGTAATGGCTGTACACTGAATAACTTAGGATTGAATAGAAACGTACTGGTACCGTGTTCCTAATTTAAAATTATCTTTTCTTCTGCTACCTGCTGATTGAGGATTTTGAGCTCGATGACAGGAAGGAAGACATTTATGTGACAGATAAATGTTTGTTTGCGATTGTGGATGTTTGCGATACGACGAATTTTATGTGTCCTTGATGCCCGCGACACGAGGGACTCTAAAAGTTGGCTTTGAGTGTACACAGGAAGTTAAATATAAAGGTAATTATATTTATCCCATTAATACTGTAGCGTTTCAGTATGATGTCAAATTAAATTTAAATATTCATACAAGCATCATACATTTATGTGCATCGTTTTTTTATTCTTTCTTTAATTCGTTCTTTGTTATGAAGGAGAGACAACGGCAAAGAAACTCAGTATCAATAGAATAAGTCCTATGTTATGAATATAGAAGATATTTAACTAACTCTAATAAAAGTATTTATTGTAGAATTTTAAAGTAACAATAGTCTTAAATAACTAAACTCTAGCCATCGCTTTGTGCTCACCTTTTATAAGACCTTATCAAACTATAGTTATTTAACCCTTTGCAACCCCTCAGCAGCTGATATTATTCTACATTATTTCACATCGAAATTCCCGACCTTGTCCCGTCAAATGTCCCCGTTTCCCCCTCAAATATTCCCGTCGCGTCCCGCGCTATTTGGCCAGGTATTTTACGTACTTCAACATAGAATCCGCTATCAAAATTTCAATTTGTTATCTAATCTACTTATTCAAATTCAAATTTGGAACATTGATAGCCTACTGCTACTTAATCAGTCACTTATATTACTGGTTGGAATTCTTCACACATGAGACTTCTCAAGAATTTATACGAGTCATAATTTTGTAGTTTAATTCACTCATAAATGAAGATATTAAACTTAAAAGTTTATACTTTAGTCGTTATCGATTCACATACGCATTTTTCCTATTATATTAAACTTGCCAAATCAATAATTAACGAAACATTTAAAAAAAAACGTTACCATATCGAAAGTCTTTTGAAATATAAGTCCTGGAATATAGATATAATTTCAGTAACAAGACAAAATATATAAAAAAAAAACAAATTTCACAGTACCTTTTTAAGCTCTGTTTATCAACCGATTTTATTATTTGGTAGCTAATGATGAAATTCTTATCTGTCGCATTGCAACCAAGTTTTAAATTTTAAAATCTCAACTAACTGGATCACTGTTTGATTGCGATATTTTAAAAAGATAAAATTTTAAGTACTAATTTTGGAAACAATAAGTTGCTTTTACAGGAATTTTAAACTAAAGCGTTTGGGATTAGAAAACAGTAATCAATTAATAGATGAATGTGAATTCAATATTAGACACGTTAATTTTGCGATTAGAAACATCATAAAGACGTTTTAATCAAGTTCGAGTCTCGTAACATTTAGTTAATTAGAATTCCACGTCTAAGTCGCTAAGTCTGTAAGGAGGCTCACTCACTAATTCATTAGCACCGTAATTATAAAATCACTTTTATTTAGGTCGTATACAGGACAACCTAAGTCTTAGGAATCTAAAGCTTCCCCTATTGTGGCAGTACCGCTAAGCTTAGAGCTTAACTAAATAACCTAGGTATAAATTATACAATATAAGTGAGAATTTCAACGTGAATCCCAGGCATTTTACTTACACGACAAAGACTCGTGTTAACTTGTAGTGAAGGAGACGTTCGGGTGCTGGATTTGGTATTTCGGATTACGGAGAGTTCGTAACTTATGTTAAAGATGTTTGGTCCTGTACCCGGGGTGTTGTGGCTTTAGCAACATTGACAAGGTATATAATTGTTGTGGTGAAATTTGAAAAATATACAGCCAAGTTTTTGTCAAAATTAAAAATACCAAAAATTTATACGATGTTTTTTTTAAATCAGTACTTTACTATGATAAGTATTTCTTAAGTGCTGTGCACGATAATGCATTTCTAGGATTCTAAAAAATTAATCGACAGATACGTTATATTTTAGGTCATAAATATAGGTATATAGAACTGAAAGAAATCTGTTTCCAACTTCACATTTAACACATTGTTCATTATATAATAATATATAACAGCAATGAAAACACGTAAAATTATATTATTCGCTTCGCTTTATTCTTATTTTTCCTAAGATTTTTGTTAATAATACAAATTTACCTTACATTGCCCTAGAAAAATAATCCAAGCATATAATCTTTGAGCCACACAGCAAATTTTATAAGAGTTTGCCGTTTTAAAATTAAGTCCAGCAAACAAATTAATCCATGTTTTAAGAAGGTAATACCTTATTGCTATCCTTACTTACAACCAGGATATAAACCACGGCCTCGTAAAATTAAGACGTTAAAATTTTCAGAAGACAAGAATTTTCTCAGGGAACTGTACTCACACCATCTTCGTACAACACGAGTTTATCTTATTGTATCACTGCGGTTGGGTAAGCGATTAAAGATAAAATTTTAGTTTTAGATGTAAAAAATATTGGCGATGTATATCGTGTAATTCAATTATCGCTGTCAAATTTAACAACAACAAAACCATTAATAAGAATTACCAGATTAACAATGTTCCACACACAATCAACGAATTAAATTACTGAAATATTTTACAGGTGCGCCATAAAAACTATTTATCTATAGATTATCGCTGACTATTTATTGAACGTCATACTTGGAAATATTTTTATTTTATATATAAAATGAAAGCGTCTGAATTGAATCACGATATCAATAACAAAATGGATAGAAATTACCTAGAACTAAAAAATAGAATATATTTGTTCGCAAACAATACGAACTAAACCTAACTCTCAGTTTCAACATCTCGACTTTTACTCTGAAGTTTCCACGTCGTAAAATTTATCGCGGTGGCCATAAATCTCGAATATAAAATGTGGAGGCTCCCCAAAACCAAGAATCGCGGAGAACAGAGTTTTATCACTTTAGTTCGCTCCGTCCGCGCTCTTCATTAAACTATCAAAGTTTTGTGTTCTTAATTCGCCTTTTATACTCGACTCGTTCACTCAGTTGAACTTGGCGAGTTACACTGCGGTGCTAGCCTTCTTTACGAACTGAGACAATCAATGTATGACTTTTAGGCTGCTTTTTCTATCAGAGATATGAGACACTGTGGATACGAGTGAAATCTACCTATAGGATAACAAGATTAACATAATGTCATAGTGCTAGTTACCTAGTAAACTAGTAGAATCTAGTATCTAGTAATTTCAATTGGAGATATTGGATAGATAGATTATTGAAAGCGTCCGTCACGGAGAAAGTGAACCTTATTAAAGAATAGTTAGAGATCTTCCGGTCATAGCAGTCGACGCGGAATGAGCTGAAATGTTTATTTATATAACCCATAAATAATCTTAAGTATGCGAAAAAGCATATCCAAGGGATATGTGCCAGTAACAAAAGTTACTAAAGACGAATACATCATCGACATATTTGTATAGATATAATTCCACAAAACGTCCTACGAAAATATGTTCATAAATAAATTTAAATTCGATAAGAATTTCCTATGACAATTGCAGGAGATGACAACCCCAAATATCGGAAGCTCTTATAACTTCCAAAGACGCAAAAGGTACAAATAGTATATTAACCACCCGTCAATATCCACTCTATGAGACTGAAAAGTCTTATTTATAGAAGCTTAACTCAGCCGTCAGACCGTGTTTACCAGGTTACTCCAGACAATAAAAGTTGAGAATTGATAGCGTCTGAAACGGTTATAGCTTGTGATAAAACAATAATACGTGAAGCAAAACCTTTGATCCCTTTTTGCGACAATTACGCGAGTACAAATTTCTGTTAATGTCTACACGGAGGCGGTGTTTCTGCACATTTCCGCTCATTTTATTAATAAAAATAAACATAACGCACACTATTTCATTTGACACACACATGCAAACATATACAGAGATACTCTTTTGTTTATGGTTAAAGTCAAACTGAAATATTAAATACTGTCAATGTAAAGAAATCCGTTAGCTTTATGAATTACGGTCGAATTTCGAGCGCAGAGTTTCTAACACCGACGTCTACAGTTTGGTATCGAGCACGCAAGGCCAAGGTCCCGGTGAATGGATAGATTTTGTTATGATCGATGTAGTTACAGTAAGCCCGTACTGATTGATAGATTGGAACGTTATTTCTTCTAACAAGTATTTTGCTGTGAGTTTACGGGGTATTGTTTGATGATCACTACACACTGACGTGAAGACTGAGCAACATTAGTGCGTGAAAACAATTTATTAACAGTGAATGATTGATCGATTACCTACTTCTTTACTTGTTGAGTCTATGTAGCTGCGATAGGTCTTGTTATAAATTTTATATAAATACCACTCATGTGAATTTTTGCACCGCATTTTAGTAATGTTTGTAAGTCTGTTAGTATGTTTTTTGGGTCTAATCTTTGCAACTGAATTAGAACTTCTTCATCTTAACCTACGAAGCTGAAATTTGACGGAATCTTCGAGTATGACCTGATACTACACTCATGGTTGAATCCAGAAACGTGAACACTTTAGTGGTTAACAATTTTTTTACCTATGACCTTTATAAAGTTCACGAACTTGGTTATGGCAGTTTGATCTCATGCGGGAGTTTAAAACATTATTAACTTTTAATTACTTAGTAACAAGAGTTAATGTTTTATCAGTTATTTATTTAATCTTCTCTAATTTTACTACACAAACCCTATCCCAATATAATCTGATACATCCACCAACCTTATTTATATTGTTTTTGTTTAATCCTCATAGATAATTTAATATTTTATTCATTTTGTTGATTTGACATTATAGCTCATTGTAATGTACGTTACCACTGCGTCCTTATGCTTTGATTAACGCGTTAGAAAAACCATTACCGATGTCGTCAACAGCTTAGCGCAGTAATTAACTTATTATTTAACGGGAAATAATATTGTGTGTACTATTTATGTAGTCAAGCGCTCAATGTTATAATTTGATCGCATTAATTAAGACTCGTTTGCACGCTGCATGTTCTAGGAACAAGAGTGTCACGTCAATGTTTATTGTCAAAACATTTTGACATTTTTCTTGTTACCAATAACAAAATATACATTGTCTAGAAGTGCGTGAGTCCCGCATGCAACCCCTCTTCAACTTTTACGAGGGCCAAGTCATCAATCTTCCTCCTGCCTGTTTGTTTCCTCAAGTTTTTTGGCCAAACTTTGAAGACTCACTACCGGGGGATAGCTCTTGAAGTTGCATAATGAAAATTGATTCATATTCCTCAAA
>DWPA01006807.1:0-10746 GCA_018251375.1 Calpodes ethlius
TATTGAGTTAGACTTTAAAGTAGTGAAAGCAAAAGTCGTATGGATTCTGCTGAGTTATAGATCCCAAGTTCTATATCCAGTTGAGTTAGATACGAATAAACGTTTATTATTTGTGTATGACTATGTCAGACACTCAGAATCTTAGAGCGGAAGTGTAAATATGTTTTTGTTTAATATTTTTTTTTTATTAAGTATCAATTAAAAATCAATAATGAACTCGAAGAACTAAATTTACATTACGACGCCGACTCAATACGTAGTAAATTCAAGATATAAATATGTTAGTGGGTCAACAATGCATCACTCAATGGTTGTATAACCAATATAACTCATAGGATGTTAATACGTTTTATTGGACTTAACGACATGTGATAATGGGCTATACAACAAATTGTCTGACAGTGAAATAAGTGGTATTGTATTTGTGAGATTTTACTGTGAGTGGCTAAAATGTTTAGTAGTTTAAGTGTCTATTGAGTTAAATTAATTAGCTATAAAGCGTCTTGTTTGCGAACGATAATAATATTTAGCATGTTTTTCAATATAGCCTCCAATAAAACTGAAGTAGTTTAGCTAGTAAGCTGTTATGAATTATTTATCTGTTGATAAATAGAATTATAATCTGTAGTCGGTTTTAGAGAAGACTGGCTTAATACTGTCGCTGAAAAAAGAAAAAAATATTCTTTTTTTAAGTGTCGAATTATGCTGATGATGATGTGCGTTACTTGTAGTATAGTTAATTTTTATCCAGTTTGTTAAATTTGTATTTTACTTGAAGCGTTTTAATCTGTAAGTAATTTTAGCACCTAAAATGATATAAAAGTATTAAGTTAATTACCTTCGTTCTATGATATCATTTTTCATCGCAAAAGTAACAATATTGTGAGACGTGCTCCAATTCGCTGACGACGCAAATTTAATATTCGGCTGCCATGACAGTTTTGACACGAAGCCGAGAGGACCATATAAATATTTTTTTACTTGGAATAAATATTGTTTTATTATTTTTGAAATTCAATTGGTAGGAATATATTATTGTATATTGTTAATAAAGATGTAGGTAAGGCTACGTGAACATGATTTAATTTGATGTCTTAATATTTAAGTGTTTTCGATGCCTCGAATACAAAGCTGTTTGAATTTATTTTTATATCACAAATATTTTATTTATTAATGAAAAAAAAAGGATGCTTTCATAAAGAAGAAATAAGATTTTTTTATGTCACAGCCATATTTGCGTCTTAAAGCGTTAATAAGCTCGTTAACAGTGCTATGTATCCA
Source organism: Calpodes ethlius (assembly GCA_018251375.1). Lineage (NCBI taxonomy): Eukaryota > Metazoa > Arthropoda > Insecta > Lepidoptera > Hesperiidae > Calpodes > Calpodes ethlius. Next base: position 1,282 of record DWPA01006807.1, read on the forward strand.
CCAGTTTAGCACGCTAATTAAAGCGCTAATTAACATACTAATGGAAGGCAAATAAAATTTGTACAGAACTTAATGAATGTAGCTAAGTTTCAAATTAACGCGTTAAATAAGTCATACTTGAGCGCAGCTGTTACCCATTACGTTAACGCAGCTGTAGCCAGGGTCAAGATATTCATTTGCTCCATTCATAATATGCCTTGATAATATTTTTTTAATAAATAATTATTCAGTATCTTCAGTAAAATCAACTCAATTCCAGAAAAGCCTTCATTTTCACAATATCGAAGAACGGGATGTGCGATTAAAAAAAGGAATGGGGACCGAATTTGAAAATCGAACGTAGTGCCAATATCGGAAATTGAATAAAGAACAAAGTGGCGTTCGGAAATTAGCTTGAAGAGTTTTGAATTCGGAGCGAGGAACTTGAGATCATGGCCGGAATTGCGTCAGTCGGCGGAATTTCTCAGAAGTTTGTGTAAACTGTAAACTCGGTGCAAGGCTACGGTCTTATTTAGCTTTAACGGTAAAGTGCATGTGTGTATAGTGTACACCTATTGCAATATAGAATCTGAACACGGAAACGAGGATAAAGGAACAGAAAAATGCAGAAAATTCTTGGTAATTGATAATTGATTGGTTAACTAAAGCGAACACACACAATATTATTCTTAGTTAATCTTAGTAAAGTAATTTTGATTGCGTTCGTCGTTTAATTATTACATAAGTTCTTTGCGTTCATAGATTTTATTTAGGCGTAAGAACATGCAATATTATAAATTTACACATTAAATTATTTTAACATCTTGTCCTTATTTGATATTAATATACGTAAATACCTAACGTATATATAATATATTATGTACCTATCTAAAAATCTATTTCCAGTTGCATTTATTCGGATTTACACAATAAAATGCAATAGTTTTACGTAATCAAATTGCATTCGTGCGTTCAAATGAGACAATATTTGTTTTCGTGTCAAGTGTAAAGTTCGACCGCGAAATTGCGCTTGTCGGATATCAGAGTTTCAGCGGAAGTGTTTACGATGCTTAATGAGTGAAAAATCGACGCGTTGTTTGAAACTACTGAACGTCATAACAGAAATATTGTAACCGTCAAATATACAAACATATATTAAATCAATTTGAATTTCGAATCTGAAGTGGCCTCGTTTGAATTCAAATTCATATTCATTTATTCATAAGAGTCATTACGTGATATTACTATAATGGAATACAATTTTTTGCTTCTACTAAACTTTATGACTAAAGAACTACCTTCATTAACTTAATAATAAATTAAACATAAATATATGCAATAAAAAATTTGCATACTTAAACATTTTATAAAATTTTCAAATATTATAAACAAAAGTTTTCATGAAATGCACAAGTGAGTTGAGAGTTTTGTTTTGATTTTAAAACTTAACGTAATATCGATTACAAAACTTATCCTTTATAATAAACAAATGTCAAAATAAAATCTCCTACTGGAGCTAAACGTCTGTTTACGAAATCTGAGCATTTACTTTATTTTACGCGCGCTTTAAAAATACGATAAACTACCCGGCGTTATCCCACTTGGCGTTCAAGCGACCCGTGTTCAATTTAGGGGCGAGTTTTTCGGAACAGACGCCCCGCTGCCAGGGTTTATCCACAGGCTTTGCGGCGAAGGAAAATGGCGTAAGAATCTGCATGTCTGAGGAAAATATCTCAGCCGTGTGAAGGCCGGAAGGGCGATAGAGATGTCTCCCGTTCCAAAAAGACGCGAATCGCCGAAGTCTTCGTCGTCCGATTTAAAAATATTCTACGTTAGGTTTATGGCACGCGTCGACGTTTTGGTAGATATTACGGACGAGTTGACTAATTCGATTTTTTTGGATCAGTGGACAAATCCAAGTGATACCCTTTGTTTTGTTAATTATCTGTGTTTCGTTTGTAACGTTATATGTTATCTATTTAATAAAATACCTAATAAAAAAACTTTTATATAATATACCTACGCATATTTTTACAATGTGACTATTTAGCTGTTATTTTGTCGTCGGACTTTATTTATAATATAATGAATGTAAGTTTATAATTTATGACACAACTAGATTGGTGTAGATGTTGACAATAAGATAAATGCTAAGTATCCACCAGAAATATCCGGAGTAGGTTTGCGGTGTGCGAGAATAAAATCACCAAAAGCTCTGCATTACGCGAGACAAGGAACACAAGGTAACATTAATGATGGACTTTCTTCCTCGGGCGTCGGTTACCCACCTTGCACATTCTCTGGTGGATTATCAGCGTTAGAGTCAGAATAAAAGTTAAATTGTTTACTATAGGATATTTGGGTTAGTTACCTAAACGTTAATAAGTTCATGGCATATATTGGAACGCTTGGTAGGTATCAGCTAAAAATTTGGTTATTATCGGTGAATAAATTCGACACTACTTACAATAATTTAAAATATCTCATAGATGACACATTAATCTTTTATGTACACTATAAAGAACTGACAAGTCTACAATCTCTTATATCTACCATAACCCGGATATTAAATATTAAATTGATTAAATTTTTTAACTGATCGATTGATTTTCTGTTATGAGAAATAATTGGCTGATAGTACCGAATATTTCGATGGGATATTTTGTTTAAGAATAGTAAAATAGACGTGATCAGTTGTGAGAGTCGCAATCAGTTGTTACTTGCGTTTAGTATTTAAAACTACAACTGTAAGGTAATCGTTACATTTACAGTATGTCGAGATTAGATCTAATTCCATTTATAAATATAATTTGCGCGCGACAGATTGCTGGCTTTCTCGGAATTGCGTGGCGATAACCGCTTTCGAATAGTCTGTTCGAATAATCTTAATTCTGTTTTGAATCATAAAATAATTAAAGAAATATACCTTTAAGAATAACGTTGGATTAGAATATTTATTTAAGCTTATGAAAATAATTAACAACACAAAGACATTTAGATACTTGGAAAAAAAAACTAGGAAAACGAAGATCTTATGAATAAAAAAAAAAAATTTTTACCTATTGATATCTGTTTATGAAATATATTTGAAAAAAATATTATTTATGGAATATTTGCCTGTTGTCTGTTCTTATGTTCTGACTAATCCCAGAAACTGCTTCATCGATTTGTATTCAATTCTCACTTATACATATATTGTAATAAAATAATGTTAACATTTCATTTTTCTTTTATTTTAATTGGTTCACAAACAAAAAAACATACGTAAGTGAATCCCTTTTAAACTTATTTTCCGGGTGTGGGTACTAACTCATAGTTGACAAGTTTCTCGTAGCGAAGCATTATTACACTTATTTCACCATTGAAACTATACAGTGCTTTGAATCGTTGTAGAACATGTAACCGTAATTTGGTGGGCTTAGGGAAATGTGTCGCGTATCGGACTGCGGAGATCCGGTTAAAATTCTCCGGTTTAGCTGATGATACTCGTATTATATTGTCGTCGATACCGAAAACACCCGATCGTTTTGCCGTGTGAGCCGGATTACCCTCCATAACGTCTTGATGTCCGACATCTGCCGTTCGTTCGGCCAGATGCTTTTATACTTTTTTAGTAAACGGCCGACCTTACCACACTTTACGTACTCGATAGTCAATATTACATGATGAATCTATTTCTGTGCTAATACTTCTTGTTCTAATGTATATTAAAAATGTAAATTGTGAAATGTTTTCTGTCTCTGAACTAGTTGTTGTTATTTTAAGGTTTCAAGGTAATCAACGTAACTCTACACCTTATTAATATATGTTTATAGACATAAGAGGCTTCATTATTGTTTCCCTCTATTATACTTAAAATCTTAATAAAATCCGAATTTTATTTTATGACAAAAATAATCCTAGCTCAATTCATACTCATGACTTAATGAATTAACCCTCTGAAGAGAACTATGCAAGTGATTTACTAGTTAATAGACTAACTCCGGTATTCATAAATAATACTATGAGGTCTCACAGTGAAATAGAAATGATATTGTATAATACCGATTAATTCGTTTTTATTATAGATTTTTAGGATTTCCATATTATTATTTGATACGTTTAGGCTCTTTGCAAATGATGGCATATCTATATTTAGGGTGTGAATATTATAACAGTGCAATAAATCAAAGTGATGTCATCTTAATTTAAGTAACAACGCATTGGCCGCTAATTGCATTGTATGCCTCGATTACCCCACTGTCACACATTCGCTAAACAAACAATAATTAACTCATAATGAGTTTGCATGCAAAAAACGTCGCACAGATTAAATTCATCTTCCCGAATTTACTTTTGTTTAGCGTTAGAGGTCTTCAATTTGTGAGTTTATTCTATTAGGATATGGTCGATATTTAAATAGGTAATTTTAAAATCTTGTATAATTTGATTTATGACATAATTTACTCATACTCTTAGCAAACTGGCTAATTGACTTATGAAGAAAAAAAATAGCTCGGCTAATTTCTTGTGCCTTCCTCATCGACGACTTATTTAGCCACAAGGCATTACGTTGCGTACATTATATCAATTTGATCAATGGTGTGAGCACTCAGTATCACGGTCTGATTTATTGCAGGCGTACGTACGAGGCATGTCCTGATGAAAGTAGTGATGCTGCACTTTGGATTCCGGTTACGACATTAGTTGAAGAGAGTTATGAGGGGTCAACGAGACGATGCGAAAATAGAATTTGCGATGAACGATTCGCTATGTCTGGGTGCATACGAGTTAATTAATTGCTTATATCAAATGCCGCTGATAAAACAAATATTAAACAAGTTTTAAATATGCTAGCAGCATTTTTGCATTAAAAGATGCGTACAATTTTAATAAATAGCTAATAACTATACTTAATCCTTTTCTGTCAGAAAGATCCAAAGACAGGCATAGCGCGATAGGGTTTCATATAACTTATGAAAATGTTGATGAAGATTACTTGTAACCAAAAAAAATACACAGGTTTTTGGAAAACAAGCGGTATATTTACTTTTTGCTCTAACGAAATTTAATAACGGTGACCCCGATAAATCACTTGTCAATATTTTCTACATTTGAGGAGTTTTAGTGACTACGATGTTCGTATAAGAGAAAACGACACCGAAACTAACTTACCTATATTTATTTGACGTTAATTAAGTATATATAATATTTTTAAGAGATATATTTCAAAGAGCCTATCCATTCATTAATCCTTTTGAAGTCTACAATTGGAATTCGTCACTTATTTGCGCTTCTTGTGTCCATGCCTTTAAAGTTTGTTTGACACCCATTGGTTTTATAACAAAAATTTGTACAAAATATCTAACTTTTCTTCAAACTGTTTTTATCCGATTTTCTTTGACTATTCCCGCTTCCTTTTTTGCTGTTCTTTATTCAACAACAAAAAGTGAAAGTAGAGGTAAATGAGATTTCACTATACATTTTTGAATAAGCCATTGATTTCAGTGGCGATTGAATTACATTGTAACAATAGCTAGAAACATCAAAGCCATTGAAATAAACTAATGAATAGTGGTTAAATATTGTTCCTATGATGAAATTTGAGCCAATGAATCGATAGATGAATATTTCATTTTCAGAAACAATAGTATTTATGGAGATCGTTTTAAAAAAATACAGGTGCTATATGCCATTCCATGCCTAAAATAGTTAATACAATTGATTTATTTTATTTAGCTTTACATCAGGTTACAAGTTTAATTGACTTTATTAGTAATAGCGCCATCTAAAAATTAATTTTTGAACTAATTGACTCTAAGAGTTGGTTTCCCATGCTAATAAGTGTATTACTCCCTCAGGCGAGAACAATGTTGAAATACGTAAGCTATCACTTGATAACCAGTATAGTAATTACTACGTACTGGTGATTGACTGATGTCGATTACTGAACATGCAATATGATAGCAATGGTTGCACATGTATCTAATAGCCGTTCAGTAGGCACGATCACGGTGAGTGCCGTTACTCATTTCGATCCGAACGCGTTTCGTCGACGTCAGCCGACTAGTTTAATGGCCTGAGACATAAAATAATCGTGGTGCACCGAGTTTATATATTTCAAGATAACATTACGGGTGGGTTGTAAAATGTTGACGATATCTCTTTAACGTTATAAAATTGTAACGGAACTGTTTTATGTATGAAAAACAATCAGCAGGATATTTGGAGCTGTTCCAAGAAGAGCCAAGTGAAAAGAGATAGATCAGTGACTACACAAGCATTTTAGAATGAAAATTTATTGCAAGTTAAGACGCGTTTATCAATACGTACTTTCATGAACTAATAACTGTCCCATTTACGGGCTCGGGTCTCCTATCGCAATGTGGAGGGTACATGCCTTAATCCATCATGCTGGCCAAGTGCGGATTGGCAGGCTTGACACACGTGTGTGAACAATAAGGAAAACTCTCAGGTGCGTTTTACTCATAATGTTTTTCTTCATAGAATATCATAATCAAGTGAATATTATTTTTATTTTAAAAAAGTATGCGAAGTTATAAGATATTCCGACTTCTGCGAATGTTGCATCTATTTAATTTTTAATGTAGGTGTACATCGAACTGTTTCAGATGGAATACAAAAAGCGTCTGAGGAATTTTTATTCTCATTCGGAACAAATGATTTAATAAAAAATGTTGTTTCGCTGCTGCTCGTTCCGAGTCCACAGAGAGAGGAGCCAGTCGAGCGACAACAATAAAAAGTTACGATTTAACTTAAAAACAAGATTTCCTTATTGCAATATTTCTTAGAATAACAGAGCAACAATGAGAACAATTAATACACTAATAACATTGAATGACTAAACGAAAGAAGTTATGTTATTTAATTAAACATAGTTAGGTATCTATTATTTATATTTACGTAGCTTTATAATTCCTATAGCTTTATAATTATGAATGTCATCTATTCATTTAATGCGCAGTTTTACAAAAAAATAAATAATAGTATAAATTCCCCCTTCATATTTAATTACATACTGTATTTAAATGCGATGAGAGTCACTAACGAGTTAATTCAATGATGTTTGTATTAAAAGTAATGTGGTAAATTTAAAAGGTTTTTTTTTAATTAGTCTCACAGCTAACGAGCTTATCTGCATATTGTAAACTTCTTACGCCTTCATTGCAAGATAAAATAGCCATTCGCGTCCGACTAATTATCATCCATTTTTAATTGCCATCCTCGTTACATCATCTAACCTGGAAACTGGGATTTGTTCTGTATAGAGTGGGTAACCCAAATATATATTTAAGATAGTACAATGCTCGACATATAGATGGCGCTCATTCTTATATTTATGTACGTTAAGGGGACACATAAATAGTATCAATATTAGGTACATCAATAACCTTTTTGTGTTATACTCTAAGGATATCATATTTTCCAAAACTACATAACATGTTTTAAAAATAAAATCTTTATTAATAGATTCCTTCCAACTTTACAGCTGTTTTGGAAATGTCATTTTAAGCCAAAGTCCGAATCCTACAGGGGACGCCCTTAGAATATCACTACCTACTACTTCCTTGAAAGGGAGAGCTAGCAAAAATTTTCTAACAATAGTCTTGTTCGCTGAGTCTTTCCTGGCTCCCCTCTGTTCGCGTGAAGCTTTAAAATTCGCTAGGGCCAACGGCATCTATTCTTAAAAAAAAACGGTTTTCGAGAAACCGTTTACATTTATTCATGTCCAAGTATTTTATTTTTAAATTGTTCATCTAATGTTGCACATATTTCTGCAAATAGCGTATAACATTTTTCAGATATGTAAAAGCCCCAAGATTAAAGTGAAAAATATTGCTAAATTGGAATCTAATCTACTTATATTATTTTTATACATCATAGCCTTGATATCATAAATTTATATCGCTAAACGATCGGTAGGCACATGTGAGTCACAGAAAATCTTAACACACGTATTGACTATCAGTGAAGTTTACGAACCTTGAGCTATGCTACATGCAGTACCTATCTGTAGTATTATATTATATTCCTTTGAGTGGTACACATGTAGGTTTTTTCCACATGGTTTTTGTACATTATTATACCAGATCTTATTAAAAGGTTAAAAATATAATTAATCAGAGGATATTATTTTTGCGTAGTCATTATGGCAATTATGTTGCCAAAGCTACTAAATTTTCCTTTGGTATCTCAAATCGCATCCGTTAGAACAGCAGCTGTTGATTCCTCAGGTTATGGAAAACGATACATCAATTAGGATACGACTAAAACTCCTCGTAAAAAATAAAAGCCGCGTTCATTGCTCAAACAAGACAAAACAATGCTTCTAAAGTTCTGTTTTTTTAATTGTTTCTCCATTCCTTCGACTGTTTATCGCCGAGCGTTGGTACGAAGTCTCACGTACGTACAGTCCAAGACTCGTATTCAGGTCTGTTCGTGTATTCACTCGTTCGCGACCGTTGATGTTTGTAAACGTTGCGCTGCAGTTAGAATAGTGAGTCTGACGTCTTAGCTTTATTTAGATTTGTCGGTATTTTTTTTATTAATTTTTAACGTTATAACATAGCTGAGGTTCTTATCGTCTCCCTGGAATAATGATTACAATAATCTGCATTCTAAAAACAGTTACTAGTGTGAGAATGCTCAGTAGGTATAATTGATGAACAAGTATTAGTGGGAATATTCAAATGCCTAGTTTTAAGTTCGTCTATTGATAAAAAATCTTAAATATTCTGTGTTGATAATTTGCGTAACTTAATAAAATATTGGTAGAGTTTTACAATATAGTTGAAACAAACTGTAATTATATCTAAAATCTACCGTACGTTTGGCTCATATAAGACTATAAGGATTGAATAAGACGGATAGAACTAAATATACATTTAAAAATAAAACAATAGAAATATTAATACAAAAAATAATAGGTACATGGTCATAGAAACTTCTACTTGAAAACACGTCTGATGGATTACGACGATACAGCCTGAGATGAGGCACACTTGTCTACAAGATGCTCTATTCATCGTTGTCGCACGGAAGACTCCCGTGAGGTTACTAGCAGACAGAGCACGACATGAGAAATGATGGTGGACTGTGATTATGGAACTACTTCTAATGTAAAAACGGAGTTTATCACGTTCATGCAAGAAATAATAATGACTGCGTTATAAATATTGCTTGCCTTGTTAGCCAACCACTAAGTAGTGCACATGAAGTCCGTTCCAATAAAATAGGTACACGGTGACGTTAATATTTGTTTACGACATGTATTTTAGTAATAATTGAAATGGAATGAAAGGAATATTATTATGATCAAAACGAAGGTGAGTGTCGCCGTATTTACACACAACAAACTATTTCAGTTTACGATAACATACCTACGTGTATCTAATTTAAATTTTTATTGTACTTGAAGTATTCAATATAGTTTTAATTTGCATTTAGCGTAACTTATTGTTATTACATTAGCATTCACAGTCCAAT
>DWPA01006808.1:0-10746 GCA_018251375.1 Calpodes ethlius
AGCTTGCTATTCCAGTACACATTCCGAATTCCTACTGCAGATACAATTGCCGGCGGTAATCTCCATACCAAAGGGCTTAACATTTACCAATTAATAATTGCAAATCGAATTGATATGGATAATTGAATGGCTGATGGATTCTACGTATGTGGATAATACACTATTGATGACGAGGTGAAATATCTGAAATGAAACACGACTACAATACTTTTTATTGTCAAATAAGTACTGTGCACGTATGGAGAAAAACCACAATTTTTTTAATGGTCCCTATTTAGGTTTGATATGTCCGTCCCCCCGTGAATGAGACATAAGTATACATATTTTACCAGCCAACAAAGTTCAACATAAAAATGTGGATGATTTTTTTTCTAATATACTTCAAGGTTCAGGGTATGTTTGAATATGTAATTTAGCATTTTGGATATGTCATATCATTTTCTTGATTGAGGAGCCCCTTTGTAAAATATTAAACTATAAAGTGATTATATTGGGAAGAGTATAGTCTCCGTTCATTCCTGTCGCGTCTCCTGATAAGTGTGAAGAAAATCACGGAAGAATTATGTTAAACTAGTCTAGACAAAGTTCATGCGATCGTCTATCCTGTACACGCTACAGCGCTAATTAAGCGTAAGCGAAAGCAACGTTAGCATAAGGTATCGTTCCGTCACGTCATGTTAATTTGTCTAAGAACTTGATTAGCGCCACGCTCATTACTTTCCGCACCTAATGTCATTGCCATACATTTTCCGAGCATGAGCGTAAACAGAAAAGGGTATTGTCTAGATCTACTATAGTTAGCGTGACGCACGTTATTTTTCTGCACTAAATCTCATTGCCATATATTTTATAAGCGTCAGCATGAACCGAAAAGAACTTTGTCTAGGTTCATGACTTTCACCGGTGCGTTCATTAGAAATCCCGGGGCCTCTTCTTATGCATCGGATAAGCCAAGGGGGTTATAGTAGGTAAAAATTTTACTTAATCCGCTACAGTCAAAGATTCGGGTAGCTATTGAAGATTTCCCCCCTCCAAAAAAAAATATAATTTAAATAATATTTTTTTTATACATTTATATAATACTGAGTTGATAATAGATTGATTGAGCCAATATTCGAAGTTTATACTCGAAAATAATTCATACGTTGAACAGTTCTTTCCAACCAACATTTTTATGTAATTTATGTTCATAACTCGTTAAGAATAATATCAATATGTGAATTCCGCTCTCTGTTCCCAGATGTTTCTTCGGTTTTATCTTCTTTATATAAAGAAAGTACAGCCCTCCCCGGCTTCGCATGCGTTCTGGCGTGTCACTTAATAATAACGTAACATCCTACATACAAACTCACAGACATAACCTCTTTATTGTTAAAGGATTCAAAAGCAACGGAATTGATCTTCATATAGAAATTAAGATTTTTTCTGCAGTAAAAAATACCATATGCCACTGTCCAGTTTCCCAACGTCCTCTACATAAAAAAAAAATATTATAACCAATGCTCTGTTGCGCCGTGAAAGAAATACAAACAAACAAACACACTTATCTTTTAAAATATAAGTATTGATTAACGATGGATGGCATAGAGTAGAATCAAATAAATGTTTCAAGTGAACACAAGCATGACAGAGTACTAAATGTTCACATCATATTAATATTTTCCTTGTCATTTCTACGCGTGCCACGAATGAAAAGACTATGTTACGCTCGCCGGTGTGGGAGTCTTGAGGAAAAAAACAACCTACATTTTTCAATTCCCTGTGTCATATTCTGTCATGATTAACTGGAGTTTTATAAATAATATATCGAACAAGATAACACAAAAAAATACAATATAAAATATTAAAGATGTCCACCAATCCATCTTTACAATAAGTATTGGTTGAATTTCAAGCAAATTGTAAAAAAAAATTTTCAAGACAAGATTATTATATTTAAGAATCTTTGTCCTAGTTGAGCCAAAGTGATAAGAACGGTGTCGTGTACATTAAAAATATAATAAAAGGAGAAATGATGCACCCTCAAAAGTTCCTAGCTGGTTAAATCCCAAGAGGATTTTGATGAGTGTATTACGTAATCCAAACCTACCAGCGAGCTCCTATTTACTTGAAAGATGACACTGAAAAAAATCTTATTATTTAAAATTGAAAGAGACTTAGAAACTCTTAATTATTTCCCTAACTATGCATTCAGATAATTTTAAATTCTAACAAAGATTATACTAGCACAGGCTGAATAAAAATAAGTCTTGTTTGATTCCAAACTAGCTGTAGCACGCGGCTTTGCTTGTCATTTATATTTTTCAACACAGACTAATCAACAATTATCCAAAAGTGAGTAAAACTTTCCATAAAGTAAAATTTACTTCCATAAAGATTTAGACACTTTCAAATATTGCTAACTATTTTGGATTGACACATATAATTAACGCAAAGCTACGGGCAACAGCTAGTTAAAAATATTCTACGATTAATTTTACAAGGATGGCAGTTTGCCAGGCAGGTAAGTAACTTGACATTTACAACTACTGTCGTTAATCGTCGTTGCATCCAGACGGGACTTGGCGCTATTGATTCGCGTTTGAAAAGCAGAAGATATTTTAGAGTCAAGACTAATGGAAACTATTAGTCAAAATCTAAAATACGTAAATCATTTTCGAATCTTTTAAAACTGCACTCAACTCTTACGTCATTTGTTTAATATGAAACAAACTCTTAGACCACCCACTTGATAAATGTCAATTTCACCTATAAACGTCAGCAACACCAAAAATGTCATGGATGTGTTTCGGCCCAAAAAAAAGCATACAACTAAATTTCCTGACTTTCTGACATTGTAGCCACCTGATCCGCTTCTGCCGTGTAATAATTACCTCAAACTAATATATTCCGGTGTAAAAAATGATTTAGATTGTCGATTACACTTATACTATGCAATCTATCTTCAAGAGTAGCAATGTGACCAACTCCAAGTATTACTAAAAACTGACGGCCCCGTAGCCTAGTTGGTAGCAACCCTGCCTGCGAAGCAAGGGGTCCTGGGTTCGATTCACGGCCGTTGAAAATACTTATGCGACATATAAATATTTATTATCGGATCATGTTAGTGTTAGTGACGTGTTATTTGTGTTGTCCATGTCATCCGCGACTCTCTCGCATCTCTGAATACTACTGCGGGGGTGTGTTAGCGTTAGTACTAACTAAATACATTCCCTCATATAGTCTTATTCGAAGTTTTTCCCACATGTTCATAAACAGCATGGAATGGTGGCACTACAAGCTCGTTTGCTATTCTTAATCAAAAACAATTGAATGTCTGAATACGTAAAACATTTGACTATCGTTTTTAAGAGACTGGAGAGTGAACAATTAATGTCAGAATTAAACTTCTGTCATCAATTTCCTATCTCTTATCGCAAGTACCTTGCAGCAAAACCTCATCCCTTTATTCCGTGTACGCCACAAGTAGAGAAGAATTCAATATTGTATTAATATTATTATATTTTTCGCTTACATTTCTCATTGGTTGTTCGACATGTTCCTTACAAGCAACCTTCAGAATTTATGTCAACTTGGTACTCGGGAGAATTCAGGACGCTGTTAGTTAAAATATTCCTCATTCTTGTGTCTACGTTACTAGACTCGCATTGGCAAGCTTCGTTGTTATAATATAGTTTAGTTTATTATCTGTTCCAGCTCATAAATCTGCAATTCGCATGTTTGAATGCGCTAAGTATAAGATCTTTTGATTTTTACCGATGTAACAAGAGAAAATCAAATATTTAGGTTGAATCGAAAAAGTTGATTTTGAAACTGGTGGGGACTCTGTTACTCTACTCACTGTTTTAATTAATAAATAAAAAATGTATAGATAATATTATCGCGATCTCTAAAATGCTAGTTTTGAACTGTGTAATTAAAAACATTAATATAGCAAGCAGAAATTAAAGCATGTTTTAAACAAACTTGACTAATTTAATTAGGATGCCCGTATAACTGATAACTAAGTGGGTCTCTGAGTGACTGCGTGTTTCACAGAGTAATTAACTCTTAAAATAATTGTCAGGCTAAACTTAACCAGAAAGGTAAAAAATAGAAGAACGCCAATGATTAATGATAGATTTAATTGTTTCCTCTGTCGTAAGGTCGTCTGGTTTAGATCGCTTTCGGGCCATAAAAGCACCTTTTGTGTAAATTAAAAGTAGGTGTAACCGTTTTTGTGTAAACAACATAGAATCTACCATTTATCTATCTGAATGCATAGCGAAGTGACTTATGGAGTAGACTACGGCATATGTTGAAATGTTTACGTAATGTTAGAGAGCTTGCCTGCTCCTTTCGCAACTGTTGATATAACAGAAGAAGAAACGTTGGTTGGAGAAAAGAAGCAATGAAACAACTGACGTATTATTTCTTCTATATCGGAAATTCTTGCATCTTGCAAGAAAATACCTGCTTATTTATCAATTATTGATAAAATAAAGTGACGTTGATTGAACTATAGTTCAAAGAATTGTTAGAACCAACTACTGAAAAACTGAATTACTATTTTCAAATGCTGGCAAAATCTAGCATGAACGTATCTACAAATCTGTTATACCTGGTAGACTTTACATCCATTTTGATCCTGAGTATCTTGGCATTCAACACCCCCTCTAACATTTAACATTGTAAAGCGCCTCTATACCGCCCGTACAATACGTCGTCTCTCAACTAGAGACTGAACACAATAAGTCTGGGCGTCTGACTCCTTAAAAGGAAATGATGTACTTTGTACTTGGCTGAGCACAAAAAATGAACTGTCTACAAAAACGGCTTCATCAGCGCTGTACGTGTAATCTTCATAAAGTTTTAGTACGTGGAGATAAAGTAAAATTTTACTATGCTTACGTAATAAAATATTGTGCGTGAATATCATGAGCCGATTGGATGGATTCTGGTCGAATGGAAAGTAATTCTAGGTGTAAAATAAATCATGTTATCTTAGTAAAAGATATAAAATTCAAAAGATTCATTTTAGAAAGTCAAATATTTAATATGAAGTATTGTGTAAATAATGACATTGATGTTAATGAAGGTCTACAAGAAAAGTTAAAATTGAAGTTTATTCTCACTGACTAAGATAAGATTCGTGAAGAAATATTGTTTATAAATCGTGGGTTTAGAATTGTTTTATTAAAGTTTCTGCATACTGTATTTTCTTATGAAAGGTCGGCCTGTTATATCCCGTTGCTTCAAAAGAATCCAAAAGAATAAAATCCGTTTATTCAAATTCATTAAAACTAAATTACTTTGTTGGTGTTGAAATTTTCAGATGTTTTTCTAATACTACTTCTACTGAATATCAAACTTGTATTCAAATATTTTCAATATATACATAAATATTCTAAAAACCCTTTAACATAATAATTCTTTTGCCATGAAATGGTAAATTTATAAACTCACAGTATCTCATTCTTATTTTCCAGTTTTATGTCGCTTAAAGCATAAAGCATAAAGTACTCTGAATTTTATTTTTATTTATTGCTATCAAAAATTCATCCTTTATTAGGTAATAAAGTTAGATCTCTTCCTATATTTACACTGAGAAAATTGGTGAGTAGCTAAACAAATTACAAAAGTTAAAAAGTAACATTACAAGTACTAACTAATTAGCGACTAAGTCTAAAAGTTTCCAAAATTTCATTTGATTCGCTTCGTTATTTAACTTTCGCCTTTGTAAAGTGGAAATTTTAGAAATCACAAAAACTCATGTAATTACTGAACCTTTGATACCCTCAGTCAGTTTGTAATTCAAAAAGTGTGAAAGCAACAACAACAAAAATATTACCGAACCCTAATTCGGCGACCAAATTTTCTGCTATCCGGGGTAAAAAGGGGTCGTGGGCTCAGCCCTAAAATTAAGGGGATCCTGCCAAAACCCACATTAGAAGCTCAGCTGATGTTGTCGTAGCCGGAATAATTTCTTAATCAAGTCACCTTTGTTTACGCTAATTGTGTTATTTGCGATTCTATTTGGACTCAGCGGCAAACAGAATTCTAAAAAACATGGATTCGCTAAATGTGTTTGCAAACATACATTGAAATTTGTCAGATTAATGTATCCGTTAATTGCTTCGAGATTGGTCTGAAGTAAATCTGTCTTTATGTTAAATACTTTAGTTTTATTTTTTTAACTTATTGAGGGATTAACTTGAATGATTTTTTAACCGTCGTACTCGTATTAAAAAATAATACGAGACTGCGTTTCTCGCGAATGCATAAGAACATTGAAACCATTTCATAAATAATACTTAAGTGGAATACGGCAGTCCTTGAGTGATGTTTATGAAATTAATGAATTGGCCTGATGAGCGCGCTGAGAAATAGCTTCCTTTATATTACTTTGCTGTATTTCTTGAGTGAGTATTGTCCTTGAATAAGAAGTTATTGTCCATGAATAATATCCCTATTTTATGTTGAATATAATCGTAGAATTCCACATCGAATAATTCAAATACGCCCATGCTGTCTAAAAGTCTAGATAACATTGTTTCTTTTTATACTTTATTTTCATTTGAATTACAGTAAAAATTGTGTTCTAGATGTATCCATCCATCCATCTAACATGCACCACTCTGACCGGTATCTTTAATATTTTCTTCTGTTTTCTTCAAGTCGTCAGTCTTTTTGGTCAGGAGTATCCTAACCATCTCTAATCGGGCGTGGTTTCCATTTGAAGATTCCACTGTGCGATTTTGAGCGTATGCATTAGGCCAATAGTGAAGGATCACGCTGAGATATTTATATATGTTTTATTGTTTCCAGGTACGGCACATTACGGAGAAGATAGTGTAGGCTCATTTCCATACTTCGAGTACAACGTGCCCCGGAATGTCACGACAGTAGTCGGGCAGACCGCATTCCTGCATTGTAGAGTTGAACAACTAGGGGACAAAGCTGTGAGTATCATGTTGTTTACTTAATAAAAAAGGAAAAAAAAATTAGGTCACTGTCATCAACGCCATTTATTTATAAATTTACTTTTTTATTTTATTTCGGATAAATTCCTTTTAAATCGTGCTGAGATATTTTCGTTATAAATCCATTATAAATCGTCCTTTTTTAATTTTGCTGTTGGACGTAAGCCTCCCGTAACTCGTATGGACTTTAAAAATTGTATGTAACTCGTACGTTAATTTTTGGAAGCGATTATTTTACTATCATTTTGTAATCCTTAATTTGAACGAAAATACTAGTATATATTTCTGGCCATTTTGATTTTCTTATATGAGCTTAAATTTGACCAATTTTTAAGACATTTCATTTTCACACCACACGCAAAAGTGTTTAGTTATTTATAAGCCAAGACGCTACACGTTTTAACGTTTTACGTCATAAAAACTGTTGAAGCGTTTTTGATGACTCCTGTTCCCTTATTGCAATATTTTTTTGTATATTTATTTAAAAGCTTCAATAGATTTTAGTGTGGGAAAAGAATAAAGAAAACTTAACTTATTTTTCAACATATTTTGAGTAATTATTATATTACAATTACAAACACGAAGCGAACTCTAGATATAAACAAATTATTAATTCATGTAATTACTGATTCACTCGTTCATTGGAGATTCGAATTGTTATCACCGGATAATTAGTAAATTAATGAAAGTTATTTGAGATCAACTGAATTAATAGTGACTGATTCAACACGCGAATATAATTCAAGGAATGTTAATATATTTTTACTACTTTCAGTCTGAGGCTCTGTCTGTAAAAGGGTGAATTCATTAAACAAAATAAAAAAAAATAAAAATCATATTGAATTCTACTATCTCTATCTATCTATCAGCCTTTGAAGGTCCACTGCTGGACCCCTAGAGCTTAGGAGCAGTCGAAGTGGCATAAATTAGGGAAGGCCTATGGCCTCAGTGCCTGAAATTAAAGCTTTTCGAGCAATGTGTGTTGCCAGTAGAATTATACGATGTCTCTAAATTCCTAATTTCGGTCAAGGTAATTCAATTGTTGACTTCTTAATCTTTTGTGTAGTGACAAACATAAACGTCCAAATCACACAGTGAGCGCGAGCAGTATAAAATATATCCTATGTCCAAACTTGGACATGAGCTATCTGTATCAAGTCTCACCTTAATACGTTTCACAGTTAGTACGTGATAAACTAACATCCAACTCTTCACAACAATTAATAACATAAAATTAATAGAATTAGCCTCATTATGAAGATGCCCAGTAAAGTATTAGTCAAAGTTACAATCAATTCCCTTCAATATTCGGTGCTGGCTATTTTCATATCATTCTATCACCAACAGTTAAAGAATACCCATACAGTGGAATAAGGTCTATAATATGTACTAAATGGGCCTTACCTGACTTCCTTGCCCGATTCATCAGTGTGATATTGCAATTTACTAATTGCCTTAGATTTAGTCTGGAAAATGCATATTATAAATAAATTTAGTTTAGCTAAGTTTCGTGTCGTTCTTGAAACAAAATTTATTATACAAAGTCAACCACTTGAACTCCACGATGATTTATTATCACTAGATGATCCAATAGATGTGACGATTCACGATCAATATTAGCGTACCTAGCTTTTAGTCCGGGGAAAAAGGAGAAAATCAATCGATTTTCGTTTGAGGGAAGCAAACTCAAAATAAATAAGATCTTTTATGGACAGCAATATGCGCGCACTGAAAGGAATCCAATTTCCATGGGGGCAACTGCTCCATCGAGCCTCCCTACCCTGATACGCCCATAGACATGCTTTCGAACTTCAATACTACAATAAATTAAAGTATATACCAACATACATACCACCACCAACACGTGTTTCGCTCCGAACCGGAGCATTATCAGGGTAAGTTGACTCTACGATGGTTAATTGCTAAGTTATTGGACATATATAAGATTTATAACCATACTCTTCTAATATATGTATATAAGAAGTGTGTGTATGTTTGACACACTTCCAGTCACCCTTAGTTGTATAACTCTTTTGTTTGTAACATTAAGAATATATTCGCTCTATTTTTCATGGTAAGCGTTCACGAAATAAGGGGCAAGATATAAATGATAAATACCTACTGGTATTTGTGAAAGTATACGAACAATGGTTCTCCACATTAACTATTGGGCCTTTGAAAACAAAGCTTTGTTTGTGCTCTCGGAAATTGTTCACTTTGACTACAGTTAGCTATTTTTTCCTAATACATTTTTTTCCTTTATTTATATATTTGGAAAATTTCCTTGTTTATTTTACTTCTCTTATAGAGGAAGGTATGTTTATAATTATCCTATTTTTGTGATTTGTATCCATTCTAACGAATTATTATTTCTGTCTTTGATCAGATCAATTACAGGCAATCTACAAGTAATTGAAACAGAAAACCTCAACATAAAATTATAAATTTTGTTTACCGACATCTCCTGGTCATGGTTCACGCTTGTCAACTGAAGAGATTTCAATAAACGTTTCCTTCTATTTAATATTTGTGAGTTCTGTACCATCTACTTTAGTGCCAATAATACTCTATTTTATAAGAGGACTGTACCGGTCTAATAAGCTACCACCTTCATGTTGAAATCCACCGTAAATATTATATCTTTAGATTCAAATGTTTGACAGTCAATAATTATACGGTTCTACACATCTTTTGTGACCGATTAAACATTGATAATGTTTTGGTGTTGCTGACGTTTATGATGACGCCAAAAAGTACCTGTAATCTATTTCCAACATAAAATCTTTGAGACCATAAGATAACCTGAAAAAGATATAGAAAAATAAAGTAAAAAGAATTTAAAGTACCAAAATGAAATTTGAAAAGTGTTAAAATCACGTAATTCGCCTTCTCCTTTTGTCGTTAAAACTTACTTCGTCATTTTATACAGTATAATTAATTACACAAAAACATAGAATAATTTATACGAAACATGTAACGAAGACACGACATTAACTAAAATTCAAACGTCTGTATTTTTAGATGCTTGTAAAAGCAGCTTCACTGTAAAAATAGAACCTTTTAAAAGTAATTTGTGTCTAAAATAGGCGCTTGTAAACATAACATGTCTGTAAAAATAGCTTGTCTGTAAAATCAGACATTTGTAATTTAACCCCAACGTAAATTGCGTTGCGGTCCAAAATGTAATACCAGATGTTATTGCGAATTTAAAGCGAGAAGCTAATTTCTCATTAGTTATATGGCTAGTATAGCGCCCCGTAGCTAATGCCAGTGATTAATCAATCCGACCGAAAATCCGGTGGTAACAGGTAGATTGACATTTGAGTACGTAATCAATTCAGTAATCCGCCGGAATGACAGTTTCAGTGCTCTTGTTTGAATAATTTAGAATGGTTGTGTTAATATTAGTGATATGCGTACTTCATTGTTGCATTTTTTCTTCTTTTTAAAAGATATTACTTAACTCGCAATGTTTAAATGTTTATTCGTTTGTTAGAATGTTTGTTCGAGTCAAATCTTTCAAGGTGAATTAGAACTATTTATTTATTTATTTAAACTTTATTGACCACAATAAAACTTACGGTACAATAGACGAGCTTAATGCTAATGCATTGTCTACCAGATAACCTTTAAGCCAAATATATACATATATAAATAAATACAATATATGATATTATTTGTTGATGATGTCCATATGTGGATTATAAGTAGCGGTTTTACAGAAACGATTTTAACGTTTTCTTGAAATGAACTACTTATAATCCACATATGGACATCATCAACA
>DWPA01006809.1:0-10745 GCA_018251375.1 Calpodes ethlius
AATGTTCTTTCAGCTGGTTACCTTATGGAGTACAGATATTTTCCAATGAGTAGTTGGCAGATGCACTTGAAAAAAGGTAGCAGTGACCGACAGATGTTACTATAGTAATAAATAAAGGTGCATCAGATGTTAGTAAACAACTGTATGAGCAAGTTTCTTATGCAATTATAAAAAAGGGTATGAATCCATCTGTAGGCGATTAGCCCATAGCGCTATAACCCATTGACGTGCAAACAGTCTTCTACTGGTTTTTTGTCCAAATCAATCACAGATCCTTCCGGTACTTGTGGAATATGTGATAATTTCCACTTGGACAAAACGTTGTATTTCACGGACTTAAAAACATTCGCTTTCATTACTTCGCTGTCACGTCAATTCTCAGGGCCATATTCACACATTTACAAACCGTAAAATATGGTGTTGCCCAAATATGTGAACCTTCATTTGTCTTTAACGAACCGTTATTAATATCGACCCGTCAATGACAAATGTATATAGGAACGAACAGTTAGATGGAATTCGTTTTCGATTTTTGAAAACCGGCCCATGAATGAGACCAACATTCAAATTACTGTATATCACTATTTTCTTTAGGACCACATTTCTTCCACATTTCCCGAAAACTTCATTGAGCTCATTACAAAAACTATATAGATGAAATTATAAAACATATACAAAATGAAATTTAAGGTTTTCAATTATAATGCACACATTCCAAGTTTCGAACATTCGTCTGGGCAAAACTGTTCATAGCCAACTTCCGAACCGCAATAACAACAATATCACTTAATGCTAAGTCATCATCACAACCCGTAACTATCCCACTACTGGACTCTAGACTCTCAGAATGTGAAAGGTATCTGTACATAGTCCACGAGTTGGCAGACTTGACACACTTTTGAAAATATTATGAAGAACTCGCAAGTGCGCAGGTTCCCTAAGATATTTTCCTTTACCGAAGCAACTGAAAAATAATTTGTAATACGCAATTACTTTTAAAATAAGAGGTGCATGCGGAATTCGAACTCAGGCTCCCGCGTACAGGTGACCAATGGAACAGTACTTAGTATTATTAGTAAATGAAAACCTTTGGAATGCATAGAACGTCAATAACATATCCACAGTAGGACAAAAACTTCCGTAGTTCATTGACGAGATGCTTCGCATAAAAATATCCTTACCGATCAAGTTCTTACCGACCGCATAGATGCAAGGTTAGCTACTTGAATGTTGTTCTAGTTTTTATAGCAACCTGCCATCTGTCTGTCTTTCATTAAACACAATTGGCAAAGGAAATGATCAACGAATATTTCAAATGTTATATATATTTTGTAACAAAAACCAAATAAAATTGCACATGGGAATCGAATAAATAATAAGAAGGATGTTATTTGACATTATTACGTTAAGGTATTTGATTCGAAACACGCAAATGAGAAATGTTGATTTTATTTCGATGATAACCAGTTCGGCTTTCTTCTGACAGTCAAAGACCATCACGCCGGCCAAATGTAGATTGGCAGACTTCACACACCTTTGAAAACATAACTGAGAACTCTTAGGAGTACAGTCATCAAGAGGAAATTATGATATTACCTAACCGGCAAGTCAAATTTAATATTTTTTAAACGATACGTACAGGTTTAAAACTTAGCCCTCCATTTTTCCTAGACCAACGTTCGAACCATTAGGCTAACATTCATACATATAATCAACAACGGCATCGCCTATTCAATGCCAAGGAAGAAAGAAAAGGACAAATATATCAGCTTCACATACCTACTCTGGTGATGTAACATACCATCAATAGGCATATGACCTACACTAATATCATACATATAAATAATGTATGCTCATTTTACGACACCAAAAACACAATCGCGTAAGTTTCCTATCTAGTTACAATGGTTTTGCAATCTTAGATAGGGTATGTCGCCAACCGCAACGAATCTCGTTTATTGTTTGTCATATGACAACACTGGGAGGTGGCTTTCGAATGCCGCATTCATTCCGAAACCCTAAAAACGAAGTCGTTACTAGCTTTCAATGGAATGAAGCAAAACTTTCGTGATGTCCAGTTCGTGTGACTTCATGGTCGTGGGCATAGCTAATCAAACTGTAATTCTTAATAGAACAGGTTTTACGTTACACAGACACAACGACGCTACATATAACACGTCAGCAACTTTAAAAACTAATGACCATTACATACATAATATCGAACATTTTGACAGTTATTTTTCAAGAATTTTAATGATTAAATTGTTCGTATATCAACAAAATACATACAAATTTCCACGATACTATATTACCAAATTATGACAAAGAAACGTTTGAAGTTTCGTCTCATATTTGCATTACAAAAAAACACATAAACAAAGATATAATAATGACTTGTGATGATATTCCGTTTAAAATTTCTAAATTGTACAGTTAACACTAACAATTGTTCAACTGCATCGAATCCACCGCAACTGGTCCGTGGTTTCCGATTTGTGCAGGTTTCAGTTTCAACTCGCCCGAGGCTTATTTAATTATGATTTACAGATTAAACCTATCTAATGACCGCTTATTAATACGGGATTTCTGAACGTGCGGTACTTGAGACTGTTCAAGAATCGTAAATAACGGAGATAATATCTAAATTAAGATTACATTGAATACAGTGACTCCCTACTAGGGTTAACCTGTGTATAATCTAAAACGAAATTAAACAATTATTTTAACTAGCAACATCCAGAAATAACTTAAATTGACACTCAGTATTATATATTTATTTAATAAACGGCTCTATAATTTATAACTATACTAAATCTAAAGACGTGCGTACATTACCCTTAAAAATGAGTCCAAAGCTTTTCACTTCACGTATTAATATATGGGAAATAGTTAATTTCACATTGCGTATTCAATTCCTATATAGTACACTCTTATCATAGTAATCTTACATTTTGTACGTATCAATTAATCACAAAAAAACTGGCGAGTCATTCATCAGCTGCGTGAATACAATTAAACGGATCATAATTTCAAAGACAATACACAACGCTAATGATAAACCTTGTATATTCTCGAACGACTTAGAGTACTGGTTTTAGTAATAGATATGACACAATACTCCATTGGTAAACTTAGTATTAAATGAATTATGCTTGCGTAGACTGAAACTCGGAGCGTTGCAATTATATATCGGCAACGATAAAACATAGATACGTTTATCTCCTGGCTCGTGAAATTGAAACCAGCTAGCTTGTTTGAACTCCAACATTCCTACTGAAAGGTAAAATGGAATATCTTACGTAACATAGATATTCGCTCCAAGAATTTGTCCCGCATAAAACGACGTAAACATCGGGCTTCAAGCAAACTTGAATTTTGACTAGACATAATTGGAATTGGCAACGCTCAGCAATCGAATCCAAAGCTTCAATATTAAAATCAATAAAACTCCAAATAAAAAATATACTTTAAGACAGCAAATCTAGAATTTAATACATGTCGAAAGTTACATCCGACACTTCAGTCAAAAATTCTACATCCTTTATTGATGAATACTCTTCCAATAGTTTCAATCCTATTTGAAATTTACCTTCACTAACTTTGATGCTTCTAGATGGTTAATAAATCTTTAAATTGATTAATAATGGTTTTTTAAAGTACAAAGAACACCCAAACTCAATTCATGATTCTCAAAATATGTAACCTCGTGTGTGGTAGTGTAGGCGGGAATCGTCATGTTGGCCGCAAGACTGGCAACATAACACCACAAGTGACAAGGAAATATTCAGATCTACATAACGTGTGCTTCGGCACAGCCAACGGCGGCGAAGTAAGCATTGTTATGTCATAATATCCTATTACAACAATGTGATATGAATAACGAAACGATAACGAAAAGCGATACGATGACATGACGACACAACCTGTATCGGCAAAATCTTAACTTCCATTGTGTACAACCAAAACGGACGCTACAAGCTAATTTGAATCTTCGTCACAGAACATTAAGTCGTATTTTAAGTTAATCGCATTACAGACGGAGAAGTTCTTTAATGTAAACGCCGTTGAGGACTTCCATTCATGCGGACTATTTTGGGAAGAAAAAGATTAATCAAGTCAAGTGAAATCGAAAGTACAAGAGTTTAGCGCGTCATTGATACGAGACCGAGAGACTAATGCTAATATACACAATGCATTTGCAATATTCACAAAGGAACAGATAATACTAGAAAGTGTTTTGTTCAATTTTTTGTTCGTTGTACGACAGACGCGTTATATAATTTACTGTCAAAAATGTCTTTGTTGTTGATATTATAATACAACGATGAGACTCATGTCATGATGGAACAGTTATAGATGAAAATGTCGCAAAAAGGACTTACTAACCAACTACAACTCCTTCTACAGTCCTGTTCGAGGTTTGTCCGTGGATAGTGGTACTGCAAGCTCTTTTTCTATTCTTATTCCGTTAAAAATCAAAACTGCGTTATATCATTGAATGTAGTGATGAACATAACTTTTGCTCGATGATCGTTATATTTTCAACAACTTTGTTTCACAATACTACATAACAAGTTTCTTAAATAAATTCTTATGTATTGATAAAACGTTCGGATTATCACATAGGAAGGACAGCTTTTCGAAAGCCTATCACTTCTACGGAGATACACAGCAGCCAACATATTCTGCCCCCGGGGCAAATTGTTCGCTATCCGCTGTCCTCCGCTATCTTGGATCGAAGATGATTTATGGGCAATACGCTTCGCCATACAGCGCGACCAACGCTGCACCGCTGTTACCACACAAATATATAAAATGTTAGGAATTATCATAAAACGTGAACCGATTGTAAGATAACCGAATTGTTATCGGAACTAAAATAATGTGTAAAATTTCTACCTCGTAGGATAAAAGGAAGGAGTTGTAATTCAGGTCGCAAGATATGACCCAGACATACAAACATTACAAGTTAAATAAAAGCTTTTAAAAATAAGATGGAATATTTTCATAATTCAGATTTGAAATACTTATCCAGCAAATTTCGCAAACTGTTTTTAATCCGTTGATTTTTAATTAAGCAACCTTCAATATTACTGTAATCTCATCCAGTAATGACATCCCAATTCACCAGTAATAACGCTGGGACTGGACGGAATTAATAGTGTAACAGAGAAACGTGAACAATGGACTTCTAGGAAGGATGAGTAGATAATGAAAGTAACAAAATCAAATTAGCCTTTGATTTATAAACGCAATCAAACCGCAAAGTACGCACACCAGTGCAGGTGCAGGCACTAGGTATACATTACAGATTTCATTGATTACTTCTCAATACTAGAAAATTAACGACACGTTAAAATCTATCACTTCATTATATTTGGTATATGATTGTCTATTTTCTACTGTGCCTTTGTTAATTTTTATTTAAAATCATTCTGATCGTACGTGCACGTGACACAAGTGCAGCAATTAATGGAAATAATAGTGCTATTGGTTTCCAATCTGTCATATTTCATTATATGCTCAATCTTCCAAAGAATCATTAATAGTGTTTTGTACGATTCTTTGTTAAATACGTCCATCACATTACATTTTCCTGGTAGAAAATAGAGCAAAGGATTGCAAATATATATGAATACAGTACAAAATCAACAAACTAGTTATACTAGCATTAACATTTTGTAAATTGAATGTTCGACTGTAAGCGGTTCATTTAAAGTTAAATCATACTCATTTACAAGTCAATCTCACAGCGGTGGAGACGTAACAAATGATAATGACCCTAAATCACTGCTAAACATAACTATTATCATACCTACGCGTTGTACGCCCTAGCAATATCCATACGCACCAAACCTTGTTCACTAACCATCACTTAAGAGAGTCGCCACATTCAATTATGCTGATTCGGCTTGCGCATGGGCGTACCCGGCTTCTGGTCCAAGGGGAGCCAAATCACATTGTTTTCTTCATGTGGGATCAGTTTTGGGGAGAGCAAACACATAATAACTAATAACTTTAATAGACGAAAGTGGGAACAAGGCGGGGGTTGACACCTCCAGACCTCTCGATGAGCCCATGAACTTCCATTACATTGGCCGCGAACATTGGAGCTCTCAGTTTCTGCGAGATCATAAAAGTATTAAAGAGACAAATATGAAAGAGAATGAAAATACACCTACATTACTATAGTTAAATCAATATACCTACTTGTCATTTGTACGAGTATGACAATACATTACGTTAGTTATATTTTGTCTGTCATCTAAACCACGGCTCGATACGTAAAGATAAGATTAGCTATTCGTGAAAATATATGGGCGTGGCCGTTGAAAATAACGCAATTATTACGGGGAAACTATTGCTTTTAAATATAATGTTACCTATATTTTGAACATTGCATTGACACTAAATACCTTTATTAAATCAACTAAACGAATCTTTGAAGAAAAAAATCTTTATAGAACTTTACTTGTTCATCAAATTGAATCGGATTGATTTAGTTAACAACACAACAATCGCAACAAGTGAGAAGACTCCCTAACGGTAAAGCGGATCCCCTAATAGTTATCACTCACAAACAAAAAGAAGGCGAAACGAAGGTGAATATAAGTGGTTGGTAGGCGTAACAATCAGACTGTGATTGAATGCATTCTACCACACACTCCCACCCAAGCTACATCACGTGTCGTCTCTTGCTATTGTCGGTCGTAAATGACTCTTAACCAAATAGCTGAAAGGAATGATGACACTACAGGTTATTTTGATATAAAAAATCAATAAAATTACAGAGGAGGAATTTTAACACTGCACAATAGATCATGGTAGGTGGCTTGAAAGATAAGTTTTATTGAGTGATTAAGTAACACACACCACACTATTTATTTACCAAAGTAATATCGGCTTCAACTCATTCAAGGTCGGTCGCAAGCTATTGGTATTGACCTAACAACAGACGAGGTCTAAAACTTACTTCATCAGATTGCTCCAGTTGGTATAAATTTATAGACAAACAGACATCGAGAATTAAGGCCTTCGGGACATAACGAGCACTATACAATATTTAGCAACTGATATTTAACTACAGAAACTGATGATCCAACGTGCCCTACAAAGTATGGAAGTATTGATAAAATATTCCCACCATCGGTCATCCATCCAGCGAAGTAGCGCAACAAAATTAATTTGACTCGGTCACTTTGTTCGCCTCTAACATTATTCGCGGAGTTGATTGAAATGAACGAATACTATAGAATAGAGAGCGATTTCGAATTACTTTGGGTTCCCTTGCCTCGGCTCGAGTAACGAGATACTCTCGAATGCTAATCATTTATCTCGAAGAACCTCGTTCGTATTACTTTATCAGCATTGGCGAAGAACTTTGTTAAGAAGTGTAGTACGACGTTACTATTGAATGTCCACAAACCATCATGCTAGAACTCACTTTCGAGTCCCATTCCAAGTTATAATGCTATCACATTAAACACACATACCTGCAATATAAAAATGAAGTTAAATAATCAAAAAAGGAAGTAAATAAAATTTTTAATTAACTTTAACGTTTCGGACGAAGTGACATTATAGTAACAACTATCATTTTTAATTACACGGACCGAAATAATTTTGACACATTAACAGATACGGTCCATTTACAGACAGTGATTATGCATAGTTTATGAGCGTATCGGATGGTGCTATGCATTAACGTCAATCGACATAGATTAAATTTAAATAGGCGGAAGAAATAAACCAGAATCAATAGCTCTGTCGGCCATTAAAAGAACAGACGTTATGTCACTGAAATATTAATGGCTAAATTGATTACCTTGTTTGTTTTACTATTTCTATATGAATACTGTACGTTACAATTTAACCCCACAACATTTTTTACTACTAGAGCTCTCAATTAATTCCCTAATATAAGAGGCAGTCCAAACGGACCAACTGCGAAGTATTGTTCTTTAGACGAATATTACACTTATTTTAGTAATTAGTTAAATAATATACATATATAAATATAGAAAGAATAATGAACGCTCCCAACTAAATGGACTCATCAGTCCAGGTCATCACCTGAATAAGATAGCGGACAGCTGCTTTTCTGAAGGCAAAAAACTGGTCAGAGTGGCACATGATGACAAGATGGATAAAGAGCTATCCAGCAGGATTACCACTACCCCGACAAAATAATTATTTTAAATAAACACCAACATCGTAACAACTGATATCGATAAAACAACAAATGCAATAAATAATTTATTTATCATCATTTATCGAGACGAATTATCCAATAGTTTGATAAATTTGTGAAAACGAACCTTAAATGTCTTTTTATATTGTAGAAAACAAGACCTAAGAAAATAAAAAACCCTTACCACACCAAACCATAACGAAACGCCAAAATTGTAAAATTGCGTTAACACCGACGCGTCTACCTTTTTCGAATCCAAATCATAATACAACGCAATATGTTTCTCCTAACCCAGTTAAAATTGGTTCCGTTTAAACCAGAACACAACTCCTATTAGAGATATTAGTTTCGGCAACTAACAGATACGTAACAAACACCGCGTCAGTTTGAAATCGTAAGGTTAAAAAAAGCCAAATCTAACATCTTACGTCTGCATAAGAATGCTGGTAAAACTGGGTGATATTGTTTTGAAAAATTCATATGAATAACATTAAATAATATAGGAATACAAGATGATGGTACAAATTAATAACATTATTGTACGTATAAACGATAAAAATATTTATTAGAAAACTAGCTGAACAACATCTCATATATTGCATCTACCATGTACCTATTAGAAACGAATCAAAACTTCCACCTTTAAAAATTGCCGCAACGAATCTATTAAATGCAAAAAAAGATTTAATTGATTTTTTATCACCACTCAACATAATCATGTTGACTTCACGACACTTGCTCGTTGTCTCGTATAAACAGACTAACCACTAAATATATAATAACAGTCATATGACGGGCGAATTGTAACATTACGCTTCCTTGAAACATGATACAAATGCAATGTCAATGTAAATTGCCTTTGGCCGTTGACTGACATTCACGATTAGGAGAATTAATTACATACGTATCTTTCATTATTTGATATCGGATTAGTTTCAGTGAAATCAGAAGATATGAAGAAAAAGAAAAGGGTTAAATGTGTGTAAAAATATAGACGCAAATTTTAGTGTATATAAATGTGACGTCACGTCTACACGATAAGAACTTGCCGACAACCCTGTTGTAATCCCTTCACGGCGTCAAACTGTGAAATTCGATTAGCCCGTAACGAGAGCGACGTAACAATTATGACCGGGTGATTTATTGAAAGCAGTACGTGTTCTGATATTCACTCTCATTAATATCATGAATACATTGTGTCCAGTACCATAAAATTATCATTAACGTTCACTATTTAAACCGTACAGGAAGTTATGTTAAATTGATCTAAAGTTTCTTTATTGAAGTTACATAATTAATGACGTGTTATTACAACTTTTATTAAGTCTCAAAATAGTTTCTGAAACTATATTAATAAGTCAAAAATACACGTACGACACAGATGGAACGACAGAAATACGGTCATTGAAGCAATCGTTCCATTAGTTAGAGTCTAAAATAAAAACCTCGAATTTTCATGACGGAATGTCGAAACTTCCTTCGGATTTATGGCCACTAATTTGTGATCGACTTCCGCGTCCAAACTGGGATCTCTTAACTCGTCAAATTAATAAAAGAGAACGAACTGCTACGTTTCCCCACTTCCTCGTAGCCAATAAAAGACTAATGTATGATTAAGGGACAGAGAGTCGTAAAAGAACGTTATACTTAACTTCGTAATCTTAAGATCTTGGTGTTACATAGTCATTATAATATGTCCAATATAGTTTAGAAAAAATACACAATGAATACTTAACGTTAACAAGGAGGAATCCAAAAAATTTAATGCTTAATCTTTTCACATTTTCGAAATGTTTAGCGAATAGCGTTAACTTTTAAACATTAATGAAATAATAGATTCACTTTTACTGAATCATCACCAAAGTACAATAACTACTTTGCATATTCAATGTTTTTAGGCAAAAAGAATCAAAAATACCAAGATATTCTCAACCGAAAAATAAATTTCATTCATAAATATAAATGCAAACAGACCTTCAATTATTTGACTGTCATCACTTGAATACACGATAACAATATATTTTTGAAAGTGAGCAATTAAACTTTAATTACCAATGTATATTGGTATCGCAAACATACCTAATTGAATCGAAAATCCTTAATTATTATAACCATAAGTCACAAATTACAATGACACCGGCCTGTCAGAAATATTTCGGCCGATGAGACGCGATACTGTTGTATAAGACGAAGAAAGTGTGTTCGTATGATTATTGAAATCACAACATATCAGTAATTGAATCTTGGCAGGCATTTCTTGTAACCGGTTATTGATAAGCCGACAACTCACTTTTTTATGTAATGAAACTAGCTAACAAGCTTAAGGCACACCGCGTTAAGTGGTGTCGGTGCATTCTACAGACCTATGAGCAACCAACCTGGAGTTGGACTACAATATGTGATACATTTAACTGTTGAGCCGGATATGTCTTTACCTACTTAAGACTATTGTTTACAAGACGACTGGACAGGAGATCCCAGAAGCCTTTGAAGAAGCATATATGAGGATCGTATTGTAAAATTATACACACGTTCCCTTCTGTAACTTAGTAGC
>DWPA01006810.1:0-10742 GCA_018251375.1 Calpodes ethlius
GCGGGAACAATTAATAATCTGTATCTGTAATGCATTTTGCATTTACAGAGTACCTATGCCATTTGCGGCGCGAACAGATAGTAAAAATAGCCGGATGAAAAGGTGTGGTTTGAACGGTGTGAATTTCGGACGATATTGAGTTGTATACATTTTCGCAATTAATGAATTTTTCTGTGTCGACTAAACCTGGATTAACGCAATCGGCAAAAAACGTCGCTTAAATTCAATAGCTTTTCATCCCTCGATAAAATATTATAGTCATGAAAATATTTAAATTCAAACCCTCTAGTACCTACTGTAACGAAAGAACTTCTGTTGCTAAGATTTAAAATATCCGTTCGTATCAAAATAGTTACATTTCATGGGCAGGCTTATAAGTTAATAGCTTAGATCATAAACTTAGTAATTACGATAAGTTTATGGATGAAACTTAATCTCGGCTTAAACCTAGATTACCTGAAAGATATTAGCAGATTTTATAGAGCTAAAAGCAATTCACTGTCGTGTTACAATAAGATTAAGAAAATAGTATGTATATAAATAATAATAAGGCATCAAGTTCAATTGATTGTAAACAATTTCAGACTTAAGAAAAAGTGATGACTCGTTCAAGGACCCTGTTAAAATTTATAATAAAATTTTATTCAAATTATACCTGTTAATATTATACTATAGTTAAATCACGTTTAAAGATTTCTTATGATGAACAATTAGTAGAAAGTAGGTGACTACTTCAAGGACAAGATACTCTTAGCAGCTGTAGTTTGACTTTGGAAGTTACTTCGAATAAAGTTTATTTCATTTCATTAAATTTCAATGTTTAATAGTTCCATTTTATTTTTTATTTTGTACCAGACTCAAGCGATAGTTATAAGGGAAAAAGACGGTATAAAAGGTGGTTTTATAGCACCTGACCTTAAAATAGTTATACTAATACTAGTTACAGGTTCTAAACTTGTTCTATGTTCTTCAAATCCGGTTTTTTGTAGTATTAATCGTAAGTGTTCATTAGTTTATTGCCACTATTATTGCTTTAATAATCGTCGTTGTCGTGAACCGTAATTAATTTTCAGTTTATGAAACTAAAACTATGCTTTTATACTGCAACATAAATTGTAACGGTGTCGTTTCCCATTGAAGACTTTCTTAGTCTGGAGCTTAGCCCAGAGTTAAGTTTCAGGTCTCACTTGACATAGACATGCATTGTCATCGGATATAAAGTTTTTGTCAAATGTCAACTGCATGGAATAAGAGGAAGTTATTCTAATCCAGCTTGTGAGATTTTACTCAAACAAAAGTAGTAAGAAATATTGCAAACTATATAAAATCTTTGAAAAATTTAAAAATCTTAACAATTTCATATCTTCATAGTAAAGACGATAGATTGCAATATCAATACAATTAATACTATTTATCATCAATATAATTCACGTGCTCTATAAAGTATTCTTATTAATTATCATCACAACCCATAACGACCCCTGTCCCACTGCTGGGCTTAGGTTTCCTCCCACGATGTGAGGGATACTTGCCATCGTCCACCACGATAGTCCAGTGCGGTCTGGCAGACTTCACACAACTTTGAGAACATTATGGAGAACTCTCGAGTGAGCAGATTTCCTCACGTCGTTTTGCTTCACCGAATAAGTGATAATTAAATTGTAACACGCACATATCTTCTGAAAATTAGAAGTACGTGCAGGATTCGAACTTACGCCTCCATCTTCGTGAAATTAACTTTCGAATCGCTAAGTTATCACTGCTCTTTATAATAATATAATATAACGGTGATTGATTATATAATGTAACCTTGATAATGATAATATAATATAACGGGGCAAAGTGATGTTGAAAATTTTTGCGTTTTTTTAATAACATATTTTTTAATTAATTATTTTGTTCGATGACATGATTGGTACTTTTTCTATTCTTACATTAGTTCAGATAGAGATAAAGAGTTTAACTTAGATTAATTTCACGAAAAATATTAACCATGGTATACCTGCAGCTATAGTTACATCAATGCCATAATCATTCACTGTAGAAGCACTGGATGGCATTGACCAAATCATTCGTTTGTATCACAGTTCAATATAAATGATTGCCTGGAATAAATAACCGAGGTCAACTAGAAAAACCTCTTCATTATTTTTTGTTTTCATTTCATTTGTACAACTTAGACTTATAACAACTTGGTCTAGCTTGTTTTTATTCCATTCTCGTATTATTTTATTAGGGCTGGCGTTTTTATAAGTGTGTTAGATATATTAGTGAACAATGTGACTTTAAGTCTTTACTTTAAGTAACGTCTATTAAAAAGAGAGCTTCAACACAAACAATACATTTATTTCTATCTTAAACAAACAATTCAAATTAATTAAATTTTAGCTAGCTAAGGCTCAATGTTAAGTCTGCCATGTCTCAATGATAGATGTCTCAAATCTTGGGGACGGACATTGGACTTTACCAAATTGGCATTAATTTGATATACTTTAAGTATTTAATGTCTTAAGTATACTTTCATATATTAACACAACTACGAGTATACAATTACGGATACACAATCGCAAAAAATACTCTTTATAAAATTGTATATTTGATACAAATCAAGTATTTTGACCAACGGGTGAGCCTAATAAAATAAAATGGCATTTTGTTTTCAGGGTAGAATTAGCGTACAATGGATCGCGAGAAGACTTGGAGCCCTACGTGCCCGCAGACCACCGTCCGATGGAGTCGAATACTTCGTAAGTTTATGATTTTAATTGCTGTGAATAATATATTTACAGATGGATGGCAGGAATTCCGACACCATTTGATTTATTATTAATACTTATGTTATTAATTTCTTTCTCACCGTCCAATAAACAGATAAATTTATTTTAATTTTTGAACCTCACAAAAAATATAGGAACAAAATTGGCCATAATGCTAAAAGCAGTTCATATTCGGGAAGTAATAAAACATACTGTTTTTTTTTTAAATACACTGTAATACGTACACTATAAAGTAAAAGTCATACATAAACTCTTTCCTGCCTCTTGTTCAAATGTCTCGATAAAATGAGTAGAACTATTTCTAGTCCGGATACATACCGAACGGGTCGGAAATCAGGCGAGACGCGATCAGTTGATTTGTACGTGAACCGATCACCGGCGTTGAAGATATACAAAACTAGCTCATCGCGTACGCAGGCATAAACCGGTCGATAACATTGTTCACACAAGGCGGTTTGGGTCCTGGTTTTTTATTAGCCTCGAACTAAACTAAAGGTCATTCGATCCTTAAATGGTTACTGATTGATGTTTACAACACAATCTCGTGTTAAGGATTACAAGGATTTTATTTCACAAAAAGAATCAACAAAGGCCGATTGTTATCGTTATGTAAATCCATGATGTAATTCTTCGCAAAAAACTTTCTTTAATTCTGTTTAACCTTCGCATCGAGACACATGATCCTTAAGTGAGGCAATATACGTATCGTGAGTACCCATTTGCGTAATGATCCTTAGGTCCGTATATAGACTATCGCTACCAGAACTGTCGTTGATTTTTATCACGCGTTTATTTTTGTTTCCACACATTTTAACCCAACAAATCGTAGATAAGCGTAAAAGCCCGCACGCAAATCTGAAAACCAATTTTTCCATTATCGTATTTAGAAGCGCTGAAATTTTTGGTTTTATATATTGTAGTAAAGATTGCCGATGTGTATTCCTTAAATTTATATCAGTTTATCGGTTACTTGAAGATTGTAGTGTACTAGCGACTCTACCTACCGAAAGAGAGGCCCCAGATCAGATTTCTGGACGAGAATATAAATGCTTGTTCTCAAATACCCGGTAATTTGATCTCAGTTATGTCTATCTACTTTCTACACCGAATATTACTGTTATGGAATTGAGAAATAAGTATTTTTTATAAATAAAATTATAATTTATTCATATAGGCATCACGAATACACTTATGCACGTATTTTTTTAAAGTACCACCGTTTTGCAAAGGTGCTTTATAATGGAAGCAATATCGAAAGAAATTCCTCAGCACATGTTTTAAATAAAATATTTACATACGATGCATTGATTACAGAAAAATAATCTCTTTAACCTGAACGGAACCGGTTGCGAGAGTGATAAACCCCATGCGACTTTGTCAGCCATTAAAATATTCTGTACAAGCTGTACCCGCGACTTCGTCCTCGCGGAATCAAACGAACGTATTTGACTTTATTTTATTTTAGTGGCCTAAGTTACTCCTTATTAAATCAGCTACCGACCAATTAAAGTCTCGTGAAAATCGGTTCAGTCGTTTCAGAGATTAGCCAGAATAAACAGACAGACAATAATTGAAAAAAAAATTATTTTAGTGTATGTACTGTATGTATACTCATATGCATGTAGTAAAAAACGGTTACTTCAATATTACAAACAGACACTCCAATTTTATTTATATGTATAGATTTAAATTTAATATAGACTGACTTTTAATTTACAGGTCATTCGGTGCGTTGGCTCATCTACTGAAGGCCTCCCTTGGCTCTGGTGTGCTGGCCATGCCTCTCGCCTTCAAAAGTGCCGGCCTTCTAGTGGGCAGCGTGGGCACAATGCTGGTCGGATTCATCTGCGCACACGCCATTCATGTTTTAGTAAGTGAAAGGTCGATAATAATACCGGAAGAGAAATACTTGAACTCATTTTGAAGTATAATGTAGCCCTATGTTATTATATCATACTATAAAGACATTTTTTGTCGATTTCATTTTGCCAGGCAACGCTGTGTTGTTACAACACTGTTAAACACTTCCTTAAATTAAGCTGAATACATTGTAATTATTCCACAGAAATGAAATATTATTTCGCGGTAAAGTGTAGCCTATGTTACTCTTCATCCTTCCAACTATCTCCACACCAAAAATCATGACATAACGACGCTTTGTTGTGCCGTAAAAGAAAGATAAACAGACACACTTTCGCATTTATAATATTAGTATGGATTTACATCCATACAGTGAACATCGTGGAGGTAATCCCTTTGACAATTAAATCTTGATATTGTTTAATGTTAAAAATTTAAATTTTTAAAATTCAAAACTCTTGTTACAATAATTAATTTTAGTCACTCGTCTCGTAATTGCTTCATAAATTCGTACGCGTTCAGAATTTTTATAAAGAGAGTTCTCTAACCGTGTATATATTTTAGCTTTAGAAGTGGAATTTCATTAAACAAACATAAAGTTATCAAGAAAATAGTTCAACAATTCATCATTACAACCCATAGTTATCCCACTCCTGGGCTCGGGTCTCCTCTCACAAGGTGAGGGGTATAGGCCATAGTCCACCACGCTGGCCAAGTGCGGATTGGCAGACTTCAGACACCCTCGAGAACATTGAGATGAACTCTCAGGTGTGCAGGTTTCCTCACGATGTTTTTCTTCACTGAAGCAAGTGATATTCAACAATAAAATTAATATAATTAGGAACAAAAATGGCTTACGTGACCTTAATAACGATCAACAAATAAATAAATAAATTAATTAAAAAACGCTAACACACTCATACCTCCGTAGTAGGATTCCCTATTTCGCGGGAGGCATGGACAACACAAATAACACGTCACTAACACCCATGACCCGGGGCCAATTATTTACCTGTTACATACATATCTGTCCCAGCCGGAAATCGAACCCAGGACCCCTCGCTTCGCAGGCAGGGTCACTACCAATTAGGCTACGGGGCCGTCCACAGACTCCAGTCCACATCACAGAGTCCACACTTTGTCTATACATACACACATGTATGTATGTAAAATACGAGCATCTTAGAAATATTCGATACTGTGATTCTGGTCGAGCGTGACGTCAAAGTATTACGTTATAATGCAATCACCACGCTATTAGCCAATTGAGAGGCATCCATAAATTACGTCACACCAATTCCATGACTTTTGAATAAGCTACGTCACAGCCGGTCACATTTGTGAGAACCCCCACTCTAAAGTTACGCCTATCTGTTCATTAATCTAATAATCTTTCTTACGAACGCCTGGAACCACTTATAAAGCGCTGCACACAAAGACTGATCTTTATGATATAACATTATATGCGTAATATTATAACTACTTCCGGCCATTATTGTAACACGGTTACTTATGTAACTAGGAAACTAACCTCTACGTTTCTTTATCCGTACTAATATAGTGGGCACTTATGTATTATCTGTTCCTATAATAGTATCTCTATATACACACATACACGAGCAGTGATAGTCTAGTGATTTGAACGTAGGTTTCTCGAACGTGCAGGCATGAGTTCGAATCCTGCACACACCTCTAATTTTCAAACGTTATGTGCGTATAACAAGTTTATTATCACTAGCTTCGGTGAAGGAATACATCGTGAAGAAACCTGCACAACCGAGAATGGTCCATAATGTTCTCAGAGTTGTGTGAAGTCTGCCAATTCGCACTTCTTCAGGGTGGTGGACTATGGCCTGTACCGCTCACATTGTGAGAGGAGACTCATTCCCAGCAGTGGGACTGTTATGGATTGTAATGAGACAATACAAACATACGAGTGAATGTTTTCATATTTAGTCTTATTTCTGTTATAATATCATTTATATATCAGTCATATTTCTTAACAAAAGGACTCATCCTTGTACTTATTTATAACTAGCTGTACTCGCGTCTTCGTCCGCGTGGAATTTAAAGAACATATTTCTAAAATAAAAGTAGCCTAAGTTACTCCTTATTACATCAGCTACCTGTCAATAAAATTCCCGTCAAAATCGGTCCTGCCATTTTAAATATTAGCCAGAACCAACAGACAGACAGAAAAAATTGTAAAAAATGATATTTTGGTGTATGAACCGGTTATTTCAATATTATAAACAGACACCCCAATTTTATTTTTATGTATAAATAGATGAAGAAATATTTATTCTTATAGTTAAAGTTCCAAAAAGATATTTACTTACATTTTGATATTTAGGAGTAATCTGAGAGCCCTCCACGAAATTAGTAAATTAATTCACCAACTTGTAGTAACTCGTATTATAACAATTTATGCTATAAGCTATTTAGCTTTGAATTTTCAAATTACCGACTTTGGTCGTATTAGAGAGATCTAGGTACGTAAGAGGTGATAGAAGCCGAACCAAATCTTCTTACTAGTTTAGTTTAAGGATTATATTATCAATATTATTAAGTTGTTAGTGTTATAACTGGAATTAATATCTGTCCAAAAAGCTTGCTTGGTAAGACACCTCAGTCTTGCTTGAGCCAGTCGCAAAATGCAGTAAATATTAAAATATAAAAATTGGAAAGCCATGTAATATACTTTAAAATAAAACAGATATTTTTATGTATGTGTCAAATACATTTAAATATCATTCGTTTAAGTTCTTTTCTCTTCTGTCTCGGTCGGCAACCTATCGCTGATGTCTTTGATGCTAATGATGACCATGGCACAATGACTACTTATCTTCAAATGGCTCGTCTGAATGTTTGTCCGTTACTTAGATAAATAAACAATCATGAATGACACTTAAACGTTAATAAAACATTAACCGCAATACCCCATTCTCACGAGCATTACGACATAACGTTTGCTAGTCAAAAGCAATTTATTTTGTGCAATCACCTAAATTCACTTTCTACTTTGGCCCTACATTGTGACGTAATCGTAGAGAAGCTTAGGCTCAATACACAGGGGACGGTCATACCGCGTATTCTCAGACGCCCGTAATAATAATAATATATTATTATTATTGTATTAATTATATGTAATTGTTTAATAACTAGATGATATTCTCACAAGTTTAATTTACAGACATGAATAAATTAAGATTCAACTTTAATAATTGTAGTGTTTCATTGTTCTTGATGATAACAGTAACAAGTTTATTAAATTAGTTTCATTCATTCATTCATTCATTACGACCCATAATTGTCCTACTACTGGCGTCGGATCTCCTCTCACGAGGTTAGGGGTATAAACCATAGTCCAATACGCTGTCCAAGTGCGGAGTCTTAATGTAAATTTTTCAAACACCTTCCAGAACATTATGGTGAATTCCAGTATGCAGGTTTCCTCACGACATTTTCCTTTACCGAAAAGAGTGATAATTAACTAGTAATTCGCACATAACTTGTTGAAAATTAGAGGTGCAGGATTCGAACTCACGTCTCCACGTTCAGGGAATCATCGTTCGAAAAACAAGGCTATCACTGTTTTCAATAAGTTTCTTATTTGAGTAGAAAACCAAATACTCGTGCATCGAAATACAGTGTTTTTATCTATATGGTTCTAGCTAATGTACTCGTATTGCCCTCAATTCATCTCAATATATTGTTTTCTTGCAAAGTTATTTTCGGTTTTGAAAATAAAACATATTGAAGTACCTATATGGTTCATTTTTATATATTAATACGTATAAAATATTATATATATTATATTAATATGTAAAGGGAAATTTGTCGTAGATTACAATTTAATATTTGGATTTATAAGAGTAATACAAGCACAGGAGTTACAAATTGGGTATAGACAAAATTTACATAAGTAGTGCAATAAAAATATATATTATATACCAAACTACATTACGTGTTACAAATACATTTAATAAAGAAAACGGAATATTCAAAAATGTTACCGTAAAATCATCCTTTAACAAACAGTATTATGATCAAAATTCGATTGCAGTTGTCAACAATATTCAATCTTCGACTTATAATATCATCAACTTCGCTTCAATCGCTTAATAGTGAATGATCTTTAGTGTTGATTGTATTTCACGTCCTCTTTTGTCAGTTTTTAACGTGATTAGCTTCTTCGCCATCATCAATCATAACTTCATTAACGCTTTGTAAGGACTGGCCATATACTAAAAACAGCGACCGACTGTCAATAAAAAAACGAATAAAAAGAAAACGTTCTATCGATCTTACCATTAAAAAATATTTTATTGTATCTGAGTTAGTTTAAAATATTAATGTGTAGATAAAGTACGTTCAGAACTCGTTTATAATTGACCAAAACCCGATTTCAACAACTTTATTTATTTAATGGTTAAGTTAACTTAAGGTCGGAACTACCTAAATTATATTTAAGTTTAATTTATGTCCGGCATACAGATCGCTACAAACTCATTACTCTGTTAATAATGGAATCGATACTCCTCTCACAATATAAGAGAAGTTTATAGTCTACCAAGCGGGCCAAGTGGAGATTGACTCGACCTTATAGAGAATTGTTTGTTTTACGACATCATGTCGAAGAGTTACTTTAAATAAAGGAATTTCAAAGTAATTGCGTAATCGTTACCATTCAGAACTGCCATTCAAAGGGTCCTGGGTTTGATTTCCAGTGAGGCTAAAATTTTAATGCTGAGCTTAAATTTCTGTTATCGGTATGCGTGTGTCTGTGTGTGTTATTCATAGCACCTGCTACACAGGGAATTCTCGTGTACAACACAAATTATACATCACTAACACCTATGACAAGCTCCGAGAACATACATTCATCTGTCACATAAATGTCTGCAGATTATTACTGGTAATATTATCTTTCCATGAAACCTGGCTAATTAGCTATGAACGTGTTGCTTGAGTCAGTTATGAAACGACTCAAGGTTACTAATTAATAGATTATTACTTATGTGTGGAAATTCCTAGTTTCCTAGTTGTTGCCCATGTGAATTATCTTTTACAAAAAATAAGTTGTTCTTACACAAAAAACAGGAGCCTATAGTACTCACCGTCCTCCCAACTATCTCCAAACCAAAAATCACACCATAGCAACGCTCCATTGCACCGTGAAAGAAGAACAAACAAACAAACACACTTTTGCATTTATAATATTTCGCATTTATAGATATGTGAAATAACGAAAACTAAACTCCCGTTTTGTAACCGAAATCCGACCTTAATTCATATTGTTAGGTGTTACTTTACAATGACGCTGTTTAATATTCCACTTTCTTTAATAGACGCATAGGTTTCCCTTGTTTCGGGTCCTATGAACAATAAACAAATGAAACATCACAAATACCCACGACCCACAAAGGACCATTGTACTGTCATATTAATGTCCATTCAAGACGGAAATCAAATCCTACTCATTCAGCAGACGGTTGTAAACCAGAGAGTTATAGTTTCATCTCAAATTAATCCATACTCATATTATAAATACGAAAGTGTGTATGTTTGTCCTTCTCTCCCGGCACAGCGAACCGTCGTGTCGCTTTGGTATGTTATTTGTTCGGAAATGTTTAGGAGGACGACGATTACTATAAGCTACTTTTTACCGCGAATAAAAGTCTCATTTCTGTGGAAAGATCCATTACAATATATATTATAGCCAAATTCAAATAATTGTCTAACAACAAAGCGTTGCCTAGCAACAAGCGATAGAAAGGACAACTTATTTATTGCTATTCTTTCCTCACGCGTGTGCGAAGCCGCAGGCAACATCTAGTAGTACGTGAAAGGAAAACCTTTTGGCCTTTTTTTTCTAAACAGTATTTTTCTGATATTCAGAACTTATGGATAAAAATTTAATGTAGAAATGCAAGAAGCAAAATTGTGTATAAAAATAAGTTACATATAAATTTATTTACCCTTTGGCAAATTGAATTGCAATCAAATTTCGACTGCAGAGCGTATCTTTAGTCTTTATTACTACTTCATTCTTGATTTCCAGGTTAAAACATCACAACAGCTCTGCATAGAAGCAAAGAAGAC
>DWPA01006811.1:0-10742 GCA_018251375.1 Calpodes ethlius
CGAGAACAAATATTTATCTGTCACATAAATATCTGCCCCGGCTGGGAATCGAACCCAGCACCCCTCGCTTCGCAGGCAGGGCACCTCTTTAATTTATTATTATACGCGTATTAAAAATGAATCATTTGAATCGGAATGAAATTATTAGGAAATGTCCATACGTATTTATTCATCGTATTCTCAAAGCTAAGATGTCTGAATCCTATAGGTCAGATTAGTTTTGGCCTCATTCTGTCTCATTATCAGAAGCATTCTGTGCCTTGCAATGGAGAATTATCCATTGGGGTGGTATCAGTCACTCGAGGGGTAAGGGAGGGTGTAGCTCCCCCCTTCATTTAAATGTGTATAACTCCCAATATGTATCAACTTATGCCCATAAATGTTTTTATTTGCTATATTTATGTCCCCCTGGCCGAAACAATAAATGATTTGTTCCCACATGAACCAGAAGCGTGGTATGCCTAACTTTACAAATAAAAGAATTTAGCTATAGAATTCAAAAAAAGCAAAAAAAAGCTAAAAGTGAAATGAAATAAAATAAGGTACAGTTAAATATTTCATATAAACATTACGATAGCATCCGTAACTCATTAATTTCACAATACACCAGGCACTCCTAAGTCATCATCCATCCTTCCGGAAATATGTCACGAGGCATCCAGGAGAGTGTTAAATCCTCCCAAAGGACCAAAACCAGCTCATATCATCAGCAACCATCATTCTGACAAAACCACGTACAAGAAGAATCTGGTAGCTTTCGCATAAATTCTTTCTTATGAAGGTCTTGTCCATATTTAAAGGTCTTAGTTTGAGATAATACTTCACAATGATAATAGAATAGATAGAATTTAACGACCAACCAACCAAAATGTTTCCTGCTCGAATTGAGGATGACTGTATAGTCCAGTATGTAGGCTCTCCTTGCGTCCGGTAATTTATATGTACCAAGAAGAAGAAGAAAGTTAATTAATGTGTAAAGGGTTATTAATGTATGTATCTCTCCACACTGGAAATACCTACTAGTGTAACGCCCGTATTCATAAACTAGACGATGAGATCTCACAGTGAAATAGTAAGAAAGAACCGGTTTGTATTGCTATCTTTGTCTTTGACATTGTTCAGGTAACTAGAGTGAAGTAGATGGGTATACAAACAATCGATCTTCTCTTTCTATTTCACTGTGAGATCGCATTGTATTGTTCGTGAATACGGAGGTAAAGAACCATGTGAATTATTTTTTATTCTACCTGTTTCTTACTATACTTACTATACTTCTATACTAATATTATAAAAACGAAAGTGTGTTTGTTTGTTTGTTCGTTATTCTCAATAAAGTGTCGTTATGGTACATTTTAGGACATAGTTGGAAGTTTGCCGAGTGCCATAGGCTTCTTTATACGCAAAATGATCTCATCTCCTTGGGAAGATTCATTACAATGTATAGGTACTTCATCAAAATTAAAGAAATTGTTTAACAACAAATCACTGCCTTGCAACTAATGAAAGAAACATCCACAACTTTTA
This sequence comes from Calpodes ethlius, assembly GCA_018251375.1. Classification (NCBI taxonomy): domain Eukaryota; kingdom Metazoa; phylum Arthropoda; class Insecta; order Lepidoptera; family Hesperiidae; genus Calpodes; species Calpodes ethlius. The sequence goes on from DWPA01006811.1 coordinate 1,525, forward strand.
TACTATGCTACTTCTTTGAATTTCTATTCATCTTTTTTATAACAGAGTCGATAAGACGATCCACCGTGCAGTGACTGTCACCGCCTATGAGGCATGAACATCAGCGACACCAAACACGATAATGTTTTGCTGACCATGAAAGGAGGGAAGAAACAAAGAACTGGCTTTCTTGATTCCAGTTGGACCATATATAATTGTTTAGCACCTAACTCAAGCAAAAAGGTGGTAGTTAGCCAGGCAAGGTTCACCCAAAGATTATAATACAAGTAACAGTATTAATATACTAATAATAATATGGATAATATCCTTGCTTTATTATAGCTATCAGTTCTCCGAGAGTTTGAAGCACATGACTAGTATTACATTACGAATAAAACAGTCTCTAGGAACGTTAGGACAAGACAAGTCTAGTTCTATTTTAGTCTGGTCACAGATGTCTTGAAAAAAATTATACAGATCAGTGGTGTCTAGGCAGTTAAGTATAAAGTTTCAATTATGCCACCCACGCGAATTTGACACGTTTATCGCGATACGAACTGACGCTGACGGTCTACTATCAAATTTCGCGCGCAGACAAAATTGTTTCTAGGTATTAAACCTCTAACAAAGACCATTCAGAGGGTCCATTCACAGAACTAATCACCCGTCAGCGCCAATGAGGGCAGTGTTGCCAAAATAATCACCAGGTCTCGTAAAACAAACTATGTGTTAGCGTGCATTATAATTTTATATCCCCCCGAGCCTAAGATTCGAAAAAAGAAATCCTTCCGCAAAGAATTTAGGAGTGTCCGCTGAGACGAAATCCGACTTGCTCGTTATAAATTTCGTGTAAGATAACAATATGTGCGTGTGGGTGTGTGGTACAGTCGCTGACGAGTATAGTTACGGTAGAGTATAGTCACGCAATAACGCTAACAAGCGGGCGAGCGGGACGGAGATATGAATGTAGAGCGCTGTCTCTTTCGCGTCGCTGGCAACATGGCGCGCTGACTCGGGCGCAGGCTCGAATCGTATCGCCTGCCCACTCAAGGTTCGCTGACTGCCGTTCTTTTGTTTTTAATGTTGCCACATCATAAATTTTCCCCAAGAACGTGTAATTTAATTTGTAATGTTAGCAACATTATTTCTTTCTGCAGTATTTTTTTCTGTGGAATATCAAATCAAATATTCGAAATTATATTATAACTACCAAATAAGCAGTATTAGAATTAAATATATTATATTATATTTTTTCTATTTTATAATTCGATATTATTAAAAAAGCAAACATAGCGACATATAATAATATTTACGGTCCGCGTGGTATTTTATGTAATTTATTTGCGTGTTACAAAAAAGTCTGAATAAATATAGGATATAAGGCAAGTGATTGCAAAAATATAAGCCCTATTGATTTTACATGTTATTAGATTATAAAATATTCTGAAAATAGTTATCATTAATATTTTACCTGCACTTTGACGACCTATTTAAGTAAAAATAGTAATTTTTTTGTTCCCTATCGCATGGGAATTTCAAAATACCCTGAAAATAATTTAAATTTTCTTAATTTAAATGATTTGCGAAATCTGATATTTGCATGTAAAATTTAAGCCTTTAATAATTATAATTACGAAAATTAAGAAACTCAAAAAGTAAAAATATAAGTCTGTTATATCTTATTGCCGAAATTTCATCTTCTACGGCACTGGGATGCTGAATTAGTCAGTTATTCTCACTGACGACATGTCTCAATTACGACAAACTACTATGAATATTTTAATAAAGATTAATAAGCACTTTTTCTCTGCTTCTAGGTCAATAAGGCGTTCATGACGCCATTAGTTTTGTTTTGGGGGTAGACGATGTTCACTGCTAAATTAGTATTTAATATTATTAACCAAAAGATAGTTTCTCCCTTCAGGCTTTAGCTGTTTACTAAAAAATAGTAATTTAGATAATAAACAAAAATAATTCTATTGTATTAAATATTTTTTTTTTTTTTTATAATATATTAGGCACTAACTTATTTTGAAACTAAAATGTGTAAGTATATAGCAACACGAAGAAAATTATATAAGAGTGAATAAACTACTACAAAACTCCATAAGATTATAAACTTATCATACCCAGAACATATCATAAAATTCTAGATTCACAACAGTATTTATATATAACGAAAAATAATATTCGAATACCATAAAGTTAGGTAAAAAGTTTCTTCTATATAAATATAATAAAAGAAAGTACAAAAAACTATTTCCGATCCAAAGGAGATTTTCAGTTCGATCGCGGCTACCCCAGACCGCAGACGAAAACAGCGTCAAGCCGAGGACCTGCTCAAACCGAACGTCTGCATACCGATCGTTGGTTTTTTATATGCGCACGTCGGTGCACGGAGCTGTCTCTGTGTGCGAGCCGGCGTCGGTGTGCGTGGCGGTTCGTTCTCGCGCGCGTCGTACCATTGTTGTTTGCAGTAGACTCGCGGCGCCCGGCCGGCCGTGGTTCGTTTCACGTTCGCTCGCCCCCAACCAAAACTGCCGGCGATAAACAAAATAATGAGTGTACCATATTACGTGCATCGCGAGTGCAACAAGCGACAACAGTGTGTGATAACGAGAATGTAACGTGCGTGTTGTGTTAAACGGAGTGCGTTTTTGAACGTGTTTTGGAGTTGTCGACGGCCGACGCGTGGTCAGCGTCATGCCCGTTGTGTTTAGGTATGTGCCGACCGATTAATTATGGCCCATCGGTGTTTAAGGGGTCGGTGGCCCTCTCGTTGCCCACTGAGCCGTGTTTGCGTATTTTTTAATCTGTGTGGTAAATTGTCGCGTGCGTCCGGCCGAAATTGGAGTCTTGTCAGTCGTCTACTTAGGAGGCGCGAGCGTTTCTTAGCGTATCTGCAACTCCTTGGTGTGTTTTATGTGCATTTGGCGCCGGCGGGTGTGTTATCAGTGGTCGGGAAGTGTGTCGGGTAATTTATAATGTAATTAAATGCGTTATCGGCTCTCTAGCTGAACCGATCGGGCCAAGTCAACTGTGAACTTTGCATACGCCGAGACGCGATGCACTTGCCAACTATTTAAAAAATGAAGTTCTAGATGAAATACACGTGAACCTTACCTAATCGGTATAAAGTTCACGCTAATCGAAAATCCGCCTAATCCGATTACAAAGAAATACAAAGTCGCACGTCTTTCCAAAATTCTAGAATATCTTTAACACAAACTTTCTGTTGCTTTAAAATTTTTAGTTATTATTTATCATCTTCATAAACAATAAATTCTAAGTCATTAATTATCCTATGAAATCACTTAAAGTTCATGGAATTGATTCTAAGAAACGCTAAGTAACCTCTTGCGCGGGAAACTACTAAAAACAAAAATAGCTATAATATATAATATAATGTTTTATTCATCTAAATTACTAAGTTTACGACTGGAAATAGTCTTCAGTACTGAGAACAATAGAAGAATATCAACGAAAAACTATTCTTTTCAGTAACTATTACCTGTTGTATAATAAAAACAATAATAGTTATAAAATGCAAAAGAGCCGAAGAATTTACCCGTTTTGTTTTGTTTTACGTTTAAACCCATTGAATAATTTCAAGAATATAGGTATAATATTATATGTATATATTTTAGAACTCAGTAGATTTGTAATACATACTTATTTAAAGTTATTAATTCTCATCAACCAGTCACTTACATACGAACCGACGGAAGTGAAAATTTCGGCCGATTAAAATACGTAATATTAATTTAACATTGTTTTAATTGAATAAAAAGTTAGGTAAGATTGACAAAATATAATATTTATTAAAGTATAAAATTGTAATACATAATATGGAAAATAGGTAGATACAGAATAGAGAGAAGAAATCTGCGTTCAAGAATGTCTTTAATCGTGGAACATAAATTCATTATATTACCGCCAGTTGTCTGGCTAGAAAGTAGCTATGATCTAGAGTAGAAAAAAAGTTAATATTCCAAGTTTAAATTTCATATTTCATCTGTACACGTTCACGCATTTTTAAATTGGAAGGTTGTCAATAATGGATTTTGTACTTGACTTTTCGTCCTGAAAATTATTTAACTTATTGTTTATTAGTTTTGATGTTGAGTTTACATTCGTATATTATATTTCAATGTGCAATATGTATTTTCAAGCAAATAAAATGTACCTACACCATCGCGAATAGGTATAATTATTGTACCTATGCTTATGAAATTTGTATAATACCTACTCATCGTTGAAATGAAGAGCTGAGATTAGTTTTGTTACGTTCTTATTAAAATAACGATGAATTATTATTTGTTTTAAGTTATAAATTACAAGGAATACGTGCCCGTATAAATAATTAAATAATAGTAATTGTAACATGGTTCTGTTCATTGCAAATTATTATAATGCACCTATTACGTATCTGCCTACATACTTAGATCAATTATAATTGATTAGAGGTATTAATTGTTTTAATGAATTAATTATTAATGGATTTGCAATCAAACATTGCTTAATTTAATTATTTAATGACTTACAAATTTGTATCTATATTTTTGATACACTTAATGATTCGTATTATATAGTAATAACGATTTTAATTATTGTAATGGTTTTCGATATTTAAATTGCATTTACTTAGTCATGCTTAGAAGGAGGTGTATAATAATTTGTTATCTACTAGAATTACGTACATTTTTTGTTAAACCCGTTTATTGCATTTATATAAACCGTATAATTCGCGTGAATATTCGATTCGGTACATTTTCGGCCAAGAATTCGGCCGAATTCGTATTTTGTTAAATCTAAATTCGGCGCGTCTATAATACCTACCATCCATAGCGATAATTTTGATAAACTGCGTTATAATTTAGTTGACGATTAACGTTGGCTAATATTGCATAACAAATGCTCTCAATCTACAAAATCGATATCCTATAAACGCGGAAAGCTTTATCAAATTTATTCTTATGGATACATAATTTATAGACATTATTATCTAGTGGTAATCTTATTGATTGATCGGGTTAAATAACCCGGCGAAAAGAACGCGTTGAGAACGAACTTGAGTTGTCTTCAATTATTAATTAATTTAAAGAAATACCTACTTAACAAAGTTAAACAAGTATGATTTTATCATCATCACAATCTTCATCATCTCTCAATCTCGGTTTTTGCCATCAACTGTGAGGAGTATCATTGTTTATTTTTAATCTTATTATTATGTTAAATAAAAGTAAATGTTAATTTTTTTATCCAGACGATAAGTGACGCAAATCAACACATTTCTCGATGTATCTGATTATATCTTACAAAATTAAGGATAAAAACGAACACACCTAAATGACTTCATTGATAACGGAAAGTGCAGGCATTATTTGAAAATTCAAAACAGAATATGTATAAAAACATAATGAATTGACTAGTTCCTTTTTATGAAGCCTGGGTAGCTCTTTCTTGATTCAGGCGCCAAGGAAATGTTTATACCGGCGGCTAGCTTGAAAGCTGCTAGTACTGAAATACTTTTTTCTTCTGAGTTGCTGATAATCCTGGGTGTTTATCGGCAATATATTATTAAAAAAAATTCATAATATTTCTAAAAAGAAAAACGTTTACAAATACCTTAAGTTTCTAACAGCCGTTCCTAATTTTTTATAAAACTAAAACTGATATTATCATACAAGTTAAGTTATGACTGCCAGTGTCACCTCAAAAATGTATTATTAATAACTATTTGGCTTCTACGAATTAATAGTGCACTGCAGGGCACGAGTGTCTTCTCATAGCTGAGGGGGACAATAGCATAATCCACCACGCTGCATCAGCGCGGATTGGTGGATTAGTTGTGAACTCAAGCGTCAAAACCTTTCTTTTAATAATTTATCTTATTATTGTTAACGAATATTGTATTTGACCACACAGAAAATAATTTAGTCGTCCAGTAGGCAGTTGCCAGCGTACATTGATAACATTTTCGACGTATGAGTAATGTACCCTTACGGAACATTCTTTAATTATATTTTTATCGAATTGATACGCGAATATAGAGCGGAAAATATTCGCTGATAACGGTATGTCGATTGTTGGATCGAGAAATCAGGTGACTTCAAGGAGTTTAATATTTTATGACTTAAGCGGTGAAGTGATTGCGCTTGGCTTTTTATCATAGCAATACTTTCAGCTCAGGTCTTCTCCTTTAATAATAGGATTTAAAGACCATAGCAAGTATTTTTCTTCTATAATTTTATCCTAGTAAAATTTCTTAGCGCCAATACTTCTTTCTCATGAAGAGATGTATGACAAAAAATCTCACATATCTCTTATGTAACACTAATGTATCTCTTATTAAATTTTATAACTGTTTGCCTTCACTTAATCACGTGATAAACAATAATTTAACGTGGGTTTCCCTTACAGTTGACTATGGACTATCGTGTTACCGAGCGTTTTATATATGTATCTATCTATAACATATGTAACTCTCCTCTAATCAGTAACATATTACGCAGCATCGTAGCGTGTTATATAAATATATAATTAGTTCAAGTTTAATAACAGAAAATAGTAACGTTTATCTAAAGTTAGAGAACTTAATTAAGTAGGTATTGTCAATGAAGGTTTACTGCACTTAAATTAACGTTGGCAACCCTAAGGCAATCTCGGCACAACACAATTAGCGATCGCATACAACACTAATTATTAATTAAGTTGATACAAGCAGGCTTTACGCCTATGTCAAAAGTCACAACTAGGCGTCACGCGGTTCAATAAACTCTAAACAAGACTTCTAGGACCGGTTTACGAGCTTTTGGCGGAAGCGAGGGAAATTAAATAGTTGTAATACCTGAGAAACATTTTTTTATGGCGTCCAAATGGCGAATGAGTCCAGTCCACCTGGTTATATGGTCAACGGCACATGGAAGTTGATGTCTAAAGTTTTAGAGGTTTTTACTGCGGATTTTCTTGTCATATTATGTTTTGTAGTTGAATAAATTATTGTAAACTGTATCTCTTTCTGTTTATGTTTCTGACTTTCTATTCATGGTTGTGATGCGATGCGATGCGATTCGTAGAACTTTGAAAAACTTTTTGAGCTAAGACTGACATCACGTTAAATATAGTTTAATTTTCATATCATGCTTAGTTAGTAACTATAGTTTGTAAATAGTAAATTAGTAATTGTCTCTCACATTGCCGTGGAGCCAAAAATAATACTGATCCCCTTTTTAGCCTGTAACGCATCGGTGATGCTTTTGGTGTTACTGATATCAGTGGGCAAAGATGACTTACTATATATTTTTTTTTCGGTTGTCGGTTATTTACATGGAGAAGGTATTCTTCTAATTTAGAAAATAATCCGAGACTTTTACAATCGATAGAAAGGCTAAGTACCGGTAAAAATCTTTTAATATAAGTACAAAACATATATTAAGCAGTCACAGCGATGAAATATATCTCGCTCAAAGTCACCCCACTCTCGGTGAGACCGGGCACCCAATTGCTTATTCAGAGGAACTATTAATTAAAGCGACCGTCTCCAGGAATTATTGAAATGTCCATTCCACTGCGAAATTACAAATGACAACTGGACCGGGACAATGTCGATAATTGTGATGCCATTTGGTTTTTTCATTACGCCAACGGATCCCTAATAAATAATGGCGAGTAAAGAAAGGCACGGCACCTGCCCGATAAAAAGTTAAGATCGCCTTAAATAACCGCTCGGTTTTGTTGTAATGTAGTAAAATTATCCGGTATTTTTTTCATCTATGCGCTTGTTGCCCAAATGCTTGCGTTGGTTGTGCAGGATTGCGATGGTTGAGTAACATCGGGATGTTTTTACTAGTTTGTGAACCGGAGGACACGTTAGAGGTGTTTCCTTTTATCGCGAGATAGTTATAGGGACCTGAAGAAGACAGCGAGTATTCGCTGGATTAAGAAGGCTCAGAACCGGTCTGTCTGGCGCAAGTTAGGAGAGGCCTATGTCCTGCAGTGGACCTTCAAAGGATAGATATATAGTTATAGGGATAACTCCAGTTTGCTATTTGTTGAGACGATGTAAAGCCCACATTCACGAACAGTGAAATAGAAAAGAGATTGATCGTTCGTACTTCCATCCTTGTCTTTAACATTATTCAAGAAACTAAAGTGTATGGATGAAAATAAAAACATTCGATCCTTTCTTTCTATTTAACTGTGAGATCTCATAGTATTATTTGTGAATACGAAGTGAACTTAACAAGAGTTTACTTAAAAAGTTTATGAGCCAACTAAATAAGGGATAATAGTTGGGTCCTGTGTAATTTAGTAATTATGCTTGTATAAGGGATGATAATGTATGTATGGTCAATTTTATATTATATTTAAATACTATTACTGTATTTGGATTAAAGTAATTGTTTAACTGTTGTCGTTTAGAAATTGCTATAATTTTGTGTGATTTTTGTTTGATATCAAGGAGAGTTTATAGAGATCTTACTCAGAGTTTTACTTCACTACAGCAAAGCCAAAAGGAGTGTTACGATTGAAATATTTTATTTGTTGTCTCTCATTTTATTGAACCTCAAAATGATTTATCACAAACAACCAAGGTATCTTTAGAAACACCTCGATCCTCAACTGGCTTTAGACTTAATGACGTCACAATGAATTCAATATGGCGTCCTCTAAGTCGCGAAGGAGAAACAAAGAGTCAAGTCATTAGTAACCCACTACGGAACATAGGTTTCAATAGGTTGCAATATTCTACTATAAATGAGAAGGCATGGAGAATTCTCCACGAAGATGATTTATTGCCTTGGTGGTCAAAGAAGTTAGTAGGATGTGTGTTCTTATTATGTCTGAAGACCTTCGATAACGTTGATAAGCAGAACAAGCGGCTTTTAGAAATTTTTGAAATACGGAAGTCTTTAGTAATTCTATGCCAATGGCGTTTACCTATCCATTTCGATCTTAGGATAGAAGCTGCCGAGCTATGAGCGCTTTTTATGTAATTCTAGTTATTTAAACTGATATTTGTTCTTTGACATACTTTCCTGGACGAAAGACCAGATTAAACAAGGGAATTCCTCAATAAACGCTACAGTCACACCCCCGCACTAGGATTCCCTGTGTCGCAAGCGATATGAACATTAGACATTAACAACGACGACCCGAGAACAACAGTTATCTGTTACATAAATATCTGCTCCGACCGGGATTCGAACTAGCGACCTCTTGCTTCCCAGACCGTC
>DWPA01006812.1:0-10741 GCA_018251375.1 Calpodes ethlius
TTTGTTGTAAAGAAAACATTTTCTATTCAACACTCATATTATATTCATAATTACAGTAGACAATAGTTTATATTTATTTGTAATAAAACACGTAATAATAATCACAATTTAAAAATTGTACCAGTACCAACATTTGTCCCACACAACTCTCAAAGAAAGAAAAAGACAGAACTCACAGCCTCATAATTTTGTTATGACGCGGCAAGTATCTGATAAAGAAAATTATGTAATGTCCCTGTCACACCTGCGTTAACGTTACTGTCAATGGCAACGTCTGAATGCGCCTTAATTAAAGTGAAAAAACCTAAACTACTTAGCTACATTAATGGAGTTCTATATAAGTTATATAATACTTCCTCTTAATTTGTGTGACGATTAATTTTTAATAAGCGCACTAAACTTTTAGCCACATCTGTGTAGTGTCATTTTTATTCCGTTAATTAACACGTTAGGACGCAGATGTGGCCTGAACACACGGTGTAGGTAAAAGCAATTAGAATAACGTTGTTGTCATTAGCGCTACTAGGCCAACTGTATTTACTTAGTAAATTGCCGTAATATTATTTAAACAGTTGTCTGTCCGTACGTAGGCAACTGCCTGCGTTTTATTCGGCTTGTATTTCCCAGTATTATGAATAGGAAAGAACTATCATGACCAGTCGCGTGACTAGCGCCCTAACCCCTGTTTACACGCGAGCTGTCTTGATTCTTTTATTTCCACTACGTCAGCATTTACAACAATAAATAAGTTTCTACATATGTAAGTGTACAAAACATTATAAGAACAACGTGTTATCGATACTAATAATCTTTTATGAGATTTAAAACTTGAGTCCAACACTTTAATCCCAATACACTCGTAGTGTTAGTTTTCTTCGGCCTGATTAGCTACGCCCACCATCTAGAATATACTTATTGTTTCATATACGCCTCCGCGAAGGACACGTATTTGTTTAGCGATTTTCCTCCATCACGCTTTGCAATATTTAAATTTACGAACAGTAATGACCATCCTACCATGTGGCTCGACTTTACATCTATTTCCATCGTGAAATAACGAGGTAACTAAATCGTACTTGGTGAATCATTTCACTTGAAACATCCCATTGTTAAAATATGTTCAGTATAATGAGTATCGAAGTATATAAATACATACACTAGCTTCTATAGTAACATTTATTAATTACATCACGTACAGCGTCGAAGCTCTGAGGAAGCAATATTAAGAGTAGACGTACCTACTCGATTAAAAGTACCCTTACTCGAAGTGGTCTATTAACAATGGGGCGTAATAGGATGACTTTACTCTTTCAAAGCCGCCAGCGAAATTGACATCACAATGACGTTGTGTTCTTTTTAAGAAGCTTGGATTCTAGTGAATTTAAAAGTAATGCTGACTTACCTGCCTAACTTTATGTCTGCCTAGCAATAAATTCAATTTATTGAGAACTTCAATCCAGAGGAATCTATTAAACCCTTGTAATTGTGATCAATCGCTTTCGCAAAACAAATATACTGTGTAAATGTGAACTGAGTTGTTTAGAAGAAGAATATTTAAAAGTTTTTCCTCATTGGCAGACGCCTCAATGATTATGTGTAAAGACGTAACACGTTATTGTTAAAGCCATTATGTGTTAATTTACGGAAAAACGCAATGTTTTTTTTAAAACATAGGATGATTTTTTTTTTCTAATTTGTTCAACTGTTCATACTAATGAGGACAGTGACATAGAGATTGATTTCTTTACCTTAATTGCACCTGTGTGAAATCAGGGCGGGCTGCTAGTATTATAATAAAATTGTAATTGATTTTTATCTGTGCTTGAAATATATATGATAACGATGATTTTTAAAACTTTTGCCATTTTATCTGTGCATTTGTTCCACATATATTAAAATGCAGTTTTCTCTAATATATTGTAGTAAACTTGATGTAACAATGAGTGTTTATGTGAATTACTTTTATTCAATAAGTTTGCAAATAAAATGATATACCAATTTAAAGCATATTTATTTTTTTAAAGTATGGATTCGTCACTAAGGCATAAGCGTTCTGTAAAGGTGCGACAACGGTCACTTAAAATAATATTTTTACATATTATATTATGACGGCTATGATGTATTGCCGGGAAAGTGGCACAAATGTTAACGGAATATTTAACGAAATTTTTTTGAAATAAATTATATTTGCATGTTTTAAACGTTAATTAGGTCGGGTTCATGTTTCAAATGAAGTAGATGTGGGCTGCTATATTTCTAGCATGACAACAAATTGTTAACAGCAACACAATATTTTGCATTTCGCGTGCCATTGTCCAATATCTAACGTTTTATTTTGTAGAAAAGAGATATCTTTACTTGTAATGAAAAATTTAAAAGTATAATCGTGTCGCACGTAACTTGTGTAACGGAGCCATAAACAAAAGTTTTTTATTTTTTTTATTTTATTTTTATACTTAACTTCCATTTACAAAACCCTGCTACCTACAGTGAATTAACAAAACGGCTTTTATTGAAAAAAAATCTGTAAAAATAAACACGTAAGTGCATTTTTCATTTATTTTCACGATTTTTTCTATATTTAGAAATACTCATTGCTTAAGATATTGTAAAAATAAAGGTTTATTTCGAAAAACATTTTTGTCACGTTTTCCGACGTCCTGTCCTTTCGCAGTACTGCTAACGATTCTTTTGTTTAGTATTCGACATACTGTTTACACTATAAATATATTGATACTAAACAATACATCTTTGCTTTTATACTTTCATTCCTTCTTAACAGATATACGAATATGTTATATATTGGTCGTAAAATAAAGCGACAATCGTAATTCCACTATAATATTCATGAATCAATTTGTAACCTTCATCTGAATTGAAGAGAAAAGTAAACGAAGATTGAAGTTGGTAAAGATATTAGTCTAAAGACATTAATCTAAAGATAACATTTACTGCAACAACAAGGACTGTTTGTTTGTTCGCTAAACTTCCGACGTTAAGTTCGTATGATATGTAAGCGTCAAACGACGGAACTATTAAGTAATCATAGACTTAAACTTCTTAAGACATGTTTATATGAAGATGCTACTGTTTTGATTGGTCATACGGGCCTCTCTGTCTTACTCATGGTAATGAGTCATTTAAGAAATAGTTTTTTGTTAATGTTAATATAAACACTGGTATAAGTTGTAGTTATCAAACATTATTTTGATTAAAATAGTATAGAGCAAGCAAATATAATACTTTTTAATTTTACTTTATTATTCTGCAATTAATACATTTGTCTATGTTTCTACATGTGTCATTGGTTTCTCGTGAAGATTATTTGTCTTGTATTTTATAATAGTACCCTCACGACAAGTAAACTTTATGAAGATATTCGACCCAGTTGCATGTGTAATTGTCACGACACTCACCACAAAACTCACTAACCATCCTCACAGTTGGTTAAAAGCGTACATTTAATTATAATAAAACTCCTTACTTAAACATCAAACATCAAAATATCCAACATGAAACAAAAATGAACGTATATTCATCATTCTGTTGCCATTGTAACATTTGATATATTTATTACACAGGGATTTGCGAACTTACGAGACACGATTTTCCCTACCGTGGATATTTCCTTAGAGATGCAAAGCAATTTTCTGTAAGAGATAACCTATCTAACAAGGGATCCTCCACACTTTTAGTACGACATGCGAAACATTTAGAAATAGAAAATGTTGCAAAAAATATATTGTATTTGTCGAGCAAATATATAAAATAAGGAGGTTTTTGTACATGAAATTCTATATAAATATTTGACGACCTGTGTGGCGAATTGGTTATCATACCACCATTAAAAGGATCGTGGATTAAATTCCAGAAAGGTAAAAGATTGAGTGATAGGTTTAAATCTGTTTTCGGTGTGAGTGTATATGACCTTATTTTTGTACGTAGTCCATGGCACCCACAACATAGGGAAACCTATTGTGGGATTATGAGAGTGTAACGGCCTGGTCATTCCCATGCGTCTATGTTACTTAAGTATTCATCTATTCTCTAGTAAACCTTTCCAAATGTTATGCTTTAACATGTTTCTTAGAAGATTTCATTGACCAGTCACGTATTAACTTTGAGATTTTATTCTAGAAAAATCTACACAAAGCCCCATGAAAGATCATTGTACTTTACAAACAAAACGATCTGTAGGCCACTTTGCGCGTCCATATTATTTCCAGATCATAAAGATCGCAACTTTAGTTATACTCAATTGTTACCTTTCATCGAGTTATCATTTAATAACTACCTAGTATGCCTTGTCTATGCCTATAACCTGCAGTGGACAATCAAAGGCTGATCGATGGATGGAAAAGATAAGATCAAAATAAACGTAGAAGTTGACAAATTATCTCCTAACCCTGAAGACACGAACAAACCTGTGAACATAGTACTTACACCAATAATATAATGTACGTACATCTTGTAGAGCCTTGTCCGATAACTTCAAGTACTAGGATTGAGGAGACTAGCCGAACAGACGTCGGGCTCTGGCGAAAGCGAGGCGGATTAACAGAATTAAGGCATTACTGTGAACAGTATCGACTTACCATATAACGCTTTGCGAGGGTTTCATTTAGTTGAAACTTTCGGCACATGAGCAAGACCAGTCATTATACATAATTACATATTATACAAGTGTAACTGAGTTATTTAAAAACAATTATTAGAAGAAATTGTTCTGTTTAGCCTCACAACGGTTCTTAGTGATTTATTGAAATGAGTTTGAAAACTTGTTTTTGTAACCGATTTAACCGAAATAAAAAAAAAACTACCTATTTTATAAAATGAAGTTTAAACATTTTATTCGCGTGTTGATTCTAAGACAAGTCGAAGAGAAGTGAAAACAGTTACTAGTGTGTAACAAAAGTTTCGACATCAAATGTCTTTCCATTCCGGGAATCGAATTGTACAGATTTCTGCTTCGCAAAATGAGAGTCAGTTCAATGATAAGATAAGCTTTGGAGGTATTACCCGCATCACCATCAAACGACGTTCAGTGTATTTCCCAACGGCCGACTAAATCACGCATTGCATTGCTGCGCCGCGGGGCCGGGCACAAACAGCTTTCTGATTTTCCGGGTATAACTTTCTTTCATCTCTTCACGATACTACAGAGTTTACAAAATCCATGTACAATATTTCAATACAAAATAATAATTCTTTTGAACTTAAATATTGGTATCTGATTTCAGTCTCGTTATAATGTAATTTGTTACGACTGTCGGATTTCTTTATTTTATGAGAAAATCTGATAAATGAGCAGAGGATCCAACTGCTGGTGAGTGATCACCTTCGATCATACACTGTGTATATTCAAAGATATCATTGATATGTATATGTGCACACACTGAATATATATATATATATATATGTGTGTGTGTGTGTGTGTGTGTAGGTATATGCCGGCTGCAAAAGTAGCAGACGATCCGGATTATGACTGGCACCCGGACACTGCAATCAACATAAAAATCATTTCACGGATGATTTCAGAAGGAGGGTGGTAGCTAGCCAGACGGATAAATTACCATACCACATCAGAAAACGTCAATCTAACATAACTTTTTTAATGAGAAGAATAATATTCAGTCGCTCATTAGATATCTCTTATGTTCTCGTTTATAATTAAATATGATACAATTACTGTGAACTAAGCAATTATATTTTAATTATAGTTCTTTGACGTTCGACGGTCCTACCGCTATGAACTTATTTACAGTTACTAAAAGATACTTAGTAAGACTGAAAACAAAAGAATATTTATTGAACTAAATCTTAATTAGTTTAATATTGTCCAACGTTAAAACAGCTAAAAATAAGATGGCCACGAGCTGGCAAATGGTTATTGCAATTGATGCCTGACATCAAGTCAAAATTAAACGTTTTAAATTTAAATACCGAAAATTAATAATAAAAAATGTGTCAGGTTTTACTTTTACGAAGAAACTAAATATAGATGTTTTTCTTAATAAGTATTTTTACCTTAATAGCCGACAACGTCAATTTATAAGTAAATGACCACCCGCCACTATTGATAAAATAACTTTTACTATTTTATTGATTTCTAACAAGAAATACAAAGTACTCCCTGGTTCATCAGGGTGCAAAACAGGCTGCTAGGCTTGGACTCGGGGGTAATTAAAAAACTGATATCCGGTTACATGAAATATTTATTCATAAATAAAAGAATTCAAAGCATCTGCGGTTTATATCATCTATCCATTCATTCATTCATCCTTTCGAGGTCCACTGTCAGATATAACTTTTATCTAACTTGCGACAATCTGGCCGGTCCTGGGCCTCCGCAATTCAGCTTATGTCCGCTGTCTCCTTCAGATCGACATTCCATCTAGTCGGTAAGCGTCCTATCACGTCCTATGTTTCTTTTTCCGAGACATGAATGACATTTAAACGTTTCTTCTCAATGTTTATCAGTCTTTCGAACTGTCATTTCTGATTCTATCACTCCGACAAATACCGAGCATACTGAGCGGTTTATATAAGAATTTAAAATATTACCTTGATACCTATGGTTTTATAGAAAAAGCTACAAACACACCGGCCATTTGAAGCTTGTGTTATTCCGACCCTGACAATGGGCTATCATTACTCTTTCTCGAACGTTGAAGATAGGAAAGCGTAATACGCACCTGCGTTACAAAACAAATTGCCCCTGGTTAAAGAACACGGCCAGAGGCATACTATTAATTTGTATCTTAAATGGAGCTTTACACTAGTGCCTAAAGGTAATGCTTCATCACTGTTTAATACAGTTAATATCAAAAGTGACGTTGATATGAATAACGACAACATTATTAATAATGTCGTCAGCAATTTCTGCTATGATCTAATCATCGCTGCGAACACCGCAATATATACATATTATCACAATATATTTACTCAATATATATTATCTAATTAACAATGAAGATTCCGAAGCTCAAAGTCATTAATAATATCATTTGCATTGAAACTTGTAACATATTTATTCTATCTTATTAGAGGTTAATACAGTAGGGATTAAAATATGAAATTATAAAAGATATTAGAAATGTAGCTTAATTATTTTGTGATGTTTTTCTTTTTCTTAAACAAAGGCAAACGTCTATAGTACTCTATTAATTTATATAACGAAAAGTGCCAGCTTCTTTCATGGTAATGTAGAGAACATAAAAAAGTTCGTCATAATTCAACAGCCGCAAGAAGTATGACAAAAATATTATTCAGCTACATTTTATCTAGTTCTGTATTTTTATTAATGTAATACCCTTTGCCATAAAATACGACCCCAGGCGTTGACGAGGGATGAATTTGGTCTTTCGCGTAATTCCCTGAAGGCTGGCGCTGCTCTAAAATCTTGAATTATGTTCCTGTAAGCGAATTACTGAAGCAGAGCTGTAGATGAGATATGATTTGCTTTACTACAGGACAAGGGTCAGCTTTTATAGAAAATTTGTTATGTCGTCGGCCTGAAGATGATTATGAATGATAGTTTCATTGATTAATAAAATAATATTATTACTAATTTTGATCATAAATCTTTACTTTACCAACACACTTGTCTGAAAAACATGTAACTAAAAATCTGCGCAGACAAGGCACGTTTATCTCAGTAAGACACCATCACCAATGCGTAAATAAAACGGTGTGCGAATACTTTCGAAGTGAATACCGTCCTGTTCGTCAATGTCCGTCCACGTCTTCGGGTATAATGGGGGATAATGTATACGCCACTGAATGTATTCAGTCCCTTGTTTGTTTAAGTCGAAACAATTGTAAGTGTTCTATTACTACGCTGACAAAATTACCTCGCGAATTGTCCGTCCTCAACACAGGCTATAAACCATAAGACCGTAAATCGTAAAAGACCAAGCGAGTTGCTCAACTCCAATCGTAGAAGATAGTTGGATAGAAAAATACTTTGTCACTTCAAGCTTCAAAGGACCCTCCAGTTATTATTACTAAGTACTCTTCGTTAAAGGATGTTGCATAAATAGTTCTGACATTGGGATCGGCCACCAACTCCTCCACTAAGGCGCACTGGAGCAGCATGGTGGACTTTTCTCTAGCCCTCCGCAGAGTTGGAACGAAACTTGTACCTTATAATGAACCATTTATACGAGCCTCATGCTTTCTAGTAACACAAACACTCAAAAACATACATTATCTGTGTACATCCCAATACAAGTTATATCACAAGTCAAAAATAAAAATAATTCGTTGTTTATGACATTCATAAAATGTCAACAATGTGAAAGGACTCGACAAAAGGACAAATTGCGGTATTTAAAAGAGAAACATGAATTAACCATCTCTTCTGTTTATATTTTCAATGAAATGTATGCAGAGAAAATTTGACGAAAACGCCTAAAAATACAACAATTTCCACCTGTTGTGAGTGGAGCGACCTGATGGATTCACAATGTTAACTGGCTCTAAGAATGGAGCGAGCACCTTGATTTCATTAAGGCATGTAAATTAATACCGTAGTATGGCAGAAGCCGTTTATTAAAATTAAACTCGGTCTGGCAGGAACTAGGGAGATTAATGATCCCTTGAACACGAAGTTATGTAAAGCGCAAATGGAGTGGTGCTGGGCACATCTTGGCGCGCTTCCAAAATCACTTGTCTCCCTTTATTTCGCCTGCGCAACTTATCCGGAGTAATGTTAAACACGTATGCACTTGATCTAACTAACCGATAAAGCCACGATCTGAACAAAATTACTTTCACGGCATATGTTATGTTATATTATTTTACGTTAAACCTCTATTTGAATAATTTCTTATCAATATTTGATAACGCCTTTCCCTAATACACAAGTTAGGGTTATCAATAAAATTTAAAATATTTTTAACCAACTTTTTTGCCATCGAGTAAACAGAAGACCTGTAATCACGAACATATGACACATCGTCAGTATTATGTTCGCACTGACAAATAACAGGAACCATACCTGAAAATATTCGATATCCCTAAAACTTATATTAACACTAAATAACATTGGATCAAGGTCCAAATTCATTCGCGTTTATAACGTTACTGGTTAATTACCTATGGGTACAATGGCTCGCTAGCCCACACAATTTCGTCCCACGTCATTTCTCAGACGCCACAATGCGGCATCATCAGTTGCTGCGTAATTAAAGGCATATCTCATATTTTTTCTCACAAGAATGAAAAACGTGAGTGTAACAAAACATTCTCGTGTGGGCAAAGAAGATCCGACGTGCAATTCACAATACACTTGTTCCGAGTCAAGACGGTTAGTTCACAAGGTTCAAGTTATATTGTTCCCAGTGGAACGAAGCAAATAGGAAACAAGCAGAAACAATAAAAATAGTTCCAAGCATCCGACGGCGGGGACAAATTCCGGCCAAATTACGTGAGGAAATTAGACATTCCGGGACATTACTGCTGGAATAATTGAGATCCCGCAGTCGCTCGTTTGTTGTACTAAAAATGCGATTCCGAACACGCTCAGTCCACTCCCTTATCTTTATCTTAAACTCTATTGAACATAGCCCAATCTTGCAATATTACCTATATCATTAGAATAGATTCCTAGGTATGAATGCCACCATTAGTTTTACGCATGGATACTGTATCTGTTAAACTATGTGTGCGTATAAATTTTTGTGGTTACATTCCTTAGTCGAATTAATAGGACCGGTATTCATGATGATCCATCTAAATAAAAACTGTATTGTTCTTTATCCATTTATCTATCTACTCATATATTACTTTATTCTCTGTTATTACTTCGTCCTTTGTCGGTATACAACGACGTATAGAGCTGTATATTCTACCGATCCCAGTATATCTAAGCATTTCGCATTGGAAAAGAGACGATTATTTTGAGCCGTTGAGCCGTCGTTTCCCGGCCATATTTCATGATTTTTCCGCCTTAAGCGAAACATGTCCGTACCCACACGTGGTCAGCCATAATGAAAACTATCTGCTAGTGACAAAAAAGGACGAATGATGAATAGGGAGGAGATTTCTCAGTCTATAAAACAGGATATCATTTTTCAACGAGTTAAATATGATTATAGTTGAAAGTTTCGCTGTCTTCAGTAACTAAAAAAATACAATTTCAGGAGTCACGTTTTAGAATAAATGAAACTTAACTGTACTAAGTAAAAAGTTATATTAAATTGTTTTTGTACTCATTACAACTACTGTTGCAGACCTATATAGTAAGACATACATTTTATTGCTTCTTTTTTGTAGACTAACAAATTAGAATAATCGTAATAGTAAATTAGTCGTTCACGTTATTTTGAAATTATCCGCTAGCAACGCTTCTTTTCGCGGCTTGCACATCAATAACAATGTACTAGATCCTTCGAAACTCGCAAAAGCCGCGTCGACAATTTGTCCGGACTTTAGTCAAGTGGATATTTCCGCCATTTTCTCCGCGAGCTGAGCGAATATTGTAATCCTGGTTTCTAAAAATAGGATTATGAAGGGCCGGAAATCGCGCTATGGATACGGAGGATGCTAAAATGTATCATGATATCATAAATTATACGTTATAATGGACGTGGTTACATACATTATAAGCAATAGATTATAAAGAAACGTATCGTATTACTTCGTATTAATACGTACAACGTAGCTAGTTTAGTATAACGTAATAGTAATACAATTAACTTATAGGTAAGATATTTGTCTCATTACCATATAATAAATC
>DWPA01006813.1:0-10741 GCA_018251375.1 Calpodes ethlius
TATAATGTGTGTTAAAAATTTATTCATTAATAAAAAATAAGGGATTAAGTAAGAATGTTAGTAATATGAATGTGAAGTAAGTCTTAATAACATATATTTCGTGTGAATCTCGTTTGAAGTATCGTAAACGTTCGTTTGGAGTCAAATCGCCGTCGCGGCGTGTATTTAAATAAATATTGTATGTAGGTGGTTCCATCTATTGAAAGATGTTAAAGTATAAACTGAAGTGAAATAATATAAACTTTAAGAAAACTGATATACCTTATCTTTTTTTAAATATCTTAACGATGAAGCTACATATATTTCATAGACTATAAATTGATACTTCAAACGAGATTCACACGAAATATATGTTATTAAGATTTACTTCACATTCATATTACTAACATACTTACTTAATCCCTTATTTTTTATTAATGAATAAATTTTTAACACACATATAAAGCGGCTAAATGCGGGTAGTGCGGACTTGCAGTATAGGATTCTGTACATTTAAGTTATTCGACTATCACCCATTGTAAACCTAGCCTAACTACAAACACAACCTTGAGTATTTTCCATGTCCAAACCAAATATCTGGAGGACACTTGACTACAATGAACACTTTTAAGTGATATAAGAAAAATACTTTTAAAGATTTTGTTCTACCACTTTATCGAGATCATACTTATGTATGATGAGTATATTATTATACTCATATCGAATTACACGTTTCTAGTATTAAGAGTTACTATAGTATGCTATGAAAGGACGAGCAGACAGACATGACGTACTTATTAGAATATACGTCGTCGATGTGAGCTATGTTCCAACGGCAAAGGCGCCGCGAGGATGAGGGGTACGGCGGAGTAGCGCAACGCTTCCCTATCACGAACCCGCCTAGAAGTTTATAAAATCTACTTTAGCTGTCGTACATCTCCCGTTCACATTGATGGAAACAAACCCTTACAGCACCGTTGTTTTACAAGCCGAAACAAGTAAGTTCTACTCGTAGTTATAAATATACATAGTTATATGTATATTTACTGTACAACACATTGGTAGAGGACAAATTTTACTGTAAGTTTTAAACAAATAAAATGATATACCTTTTGTTACGAAATCCTAAAATATATATCTATGTATAAATTCCAATATTATTTACTGTGCATACTTGTATTTGTGTACACTATTGTGTGCGATATCACAAAAGCCGGTCTTATCGCTAAATATCGATCTCTATCAGAAAAAACTTTAAATTGACACTCAAAGCTAATAGAAACAATAGAGTCTAAATAACAGTATATTAGCATAAATTGTTAGTTGAAGGCTTCTCAACTTTTCAGCGAGCATCATAAAAATCAGTTCAGCTGTTTCAAAGATTACCAGTGATTACCAAAGATCAACAGTGAAGCTCTCGTGGTCAACGAGTGAACGTCGCGTGGCTAACGTCTAAAATAGTATAGTCGAGCAGCCCATTCGGCCGTGAGTTGGCGACGCGCGTTCCACTCGGAAGCCGTGCGATGGCAACGCGTGGTCCATCCACCATCCACGTGTGGCCAGCGTGGCGATCCGGTGACGTTACAGCGTTGATTAATGCGCGCATATCCATAGAACCCATATTAAATACTTATACGCTTGAGGCGAGGTGGTGCTGGTAACGTGCCGGGTGGTTCTAACGAGCTATCACCCTAAGGCACCTCAATATACAATTGAAAATAACTATTCAACCACGCATTGATGGTATTTAAAGGACAGAACTCAACATCTTCAATCCCAGGCAGGTTTCCTCAAGAAGCTTTTCGTCACCGTAAATGATAATATTTTTTTCAGACATAATTTGTAAAATAAATATTGCTTGTATGTATTAATTTTATTCCCTCTAGTGTTGGTTGTTTGTTAAAACACAGGAGATATTGTAATACAAGCTTTCTTATTTACTCGTATTTGTACCTTAAGGGTAACCTGTAGTACAGAAATTCAGATTACAAATTGGGAAATAATGATTTAAACAAGATTGCAGTTGTAGTATTTTATTAAATAAATACATTTCAACCAACACCCACAAACATTAAATACGTGTTAACATAATCCATGGACTAAAAAACATCATAATTATGTTAATTTGCATTACATTTTACAAATCAATTCAAGTATTTTACATAACGTGAACATAACATTATTAAACCGAAAATACAAAACGCACAGGAGCGTTTGTAGCAATGCAATCATTCATCGCTACAACAGTTTGAACAGGATTTTCCTTAGTTATCTCATTGCATTTCCTGAGTGATTCTTTCATTTGCTCGGCGAGGGGATGATCTCCTAATATTCCAGCAATTCCATCGACTATGATATGACCTTCATGATCTATGTAACCAGCTTTCTGTGTAAAACAGAGAAGAAACTCGTTCGTGGCGTCATCTCGCGGGAGCTTAGCATCAGCCAATTGCGATACCAGTGTATTAACATCAGCGCCGTTTTTAGCGCAAGGTGTAGCGAAGTTATTTATTACAGCCTTTAGACGATCTGGATTGAGTTTGAATTTTACCTGTAAACATTACAAACAATTTATTACACCATAAATATATATTACAATATACATCGTACAAAGACACTGAGACAAAGGATTGATGAATTATCTGCGCTATGATTTTCTTTTGAATTTTCGATAGATAGTTGTTCGACTTTCAGAATAGCCAGTGGTTTCGTGGTGGTGGGTTTGAGTTGGATTCTCACAAGAGGCCATAACCTATTATTGTAACGTTTCCATAACAAAATTAATAAATTTTTAATTACTTTCATTTTCAACTTTTGGATACCCCTATAAGTAATCTAATGCTTAACTGATACTACTTGAGAGACCACGCTCACTTAATGTTACTCTGGTAAGCTCACGTATACGTAGTATTTGCCACAAAAAAACATAAGTAAAATATAAATCTTATATGATCACTTTCCCAAGAAAATATCGAATAGTATAATTTTAAAGTTTTCTAAAATATAAGGAATCTCTATAAACAAAAATTAGTTGTCACCTCTTTTTTTTCTTTTCTTTAAATTTTCTTTTTTTTTATTTTATCGATTTGGGCCGAAGTTGAGTTGCCAGTGAGTCAAGACTTACCGTTATATAATTTAAACATAATAAACAAAATATAGTAATAGGCAACCTTTTAAAAACATATACATAAACATAAAAAATAATCGTTATTATCCTTATTTTAATAAATAAAATATACAATTAAAATTTTTAATACAATTTTATGAAATTATGTTAACATTAGTCGCAGATATATATTATCACGTATATTATTTATTTTATATGTATAATAATCTATTTTAAGTTAAAATATAATAATCAATTACAAGACTCCTTGCCTTATTATACTCGAAGAAAATAATTTAACAAATAAACGCGTTACATAGGCTTTCTTTTAACCTAGCTATATTTTTAACCATCTACCTAGAAAAACTGATAAATAAAAAAAACTGGTTTATTTCATATATATCCGTGTAATGAAGATCTGACAATAAGTGGTTACCGTTGCCATTGATATCAGTAATACCAAAAACGTCACCACAACATTGTCAGTCAACAGAGAGCAAGGTAGCATAGAGCATATCTCTCCTACACTGGGACCGCAATACCCATTAAACATTATTGATTAGTTTTATAAAACTATGGGAGCTAGCCAAGTTGTTTAAAAACCCTATCAAATTATATAATTACCGTTGAGATTAAACAAAGTCGTATACAATGAACTGACATCAAACCATCCTGTTGGTTATAAAAGTAGAGTGGTAGTAGTAGTGGGGAGCTAGCCAGGTTCTTTAAAAACCCTATCTAACCGAATTTATCTATCTATCAACTATTTAAAAACCCTGTCTTTTAACGTACACAATTACCACCGGGAAAAAAGAGAGCGGTTAGCATTGACCTACCGTTAAACCGTCCTGTTGGTTTTTAAAAGGAGACTAGGAGCTAGCCAGGTTATTTAAAAACGAATTATATTAAAAAGGATTTAACTAGAATTAAACCGTCCGATTTCTCCTGTTTTTCCTCTGCGTTATACGGATTCCATTCATTCTTCATTCAAATTCAATATATTGTTTTTTTTTAATTATCTAGTCTAAAAAACTGACCTGTTCAACAGCTGACACGACGGTGACAATAACACACAACAATACGATTGATTTCATTTTTAATTGAATTGTTGTAAAACTTTACTACGTCAAACACCGATCGCAGCGTTGCATGTATTGAAATGCTTCTCAGAGATGCATTCTTTTATACGATCGTCGAAGGATCATTCTATAATAAATAATAACTATAAAAACATATAGTAGGCAATAATAAAAAAAAGTTAACAGCATAAAAGATGCTTAATGCGCATTATATAACAATTATTTTTATTAAAAACGATGGTGAATTTTAATTTAATTCAAATCGAATAATTCCTTTTTTTTTAATATGTTGCTAGACAAAAGTAATAGATTTTTCTGTTATTGCATAATTATGATTTTGCATTCAGTTTCTAATCATGATTTAGTAAATAATTATCAGCGGTCCCTGATTATGTTTTAATGCCCTGAATCATTAAAATTTAAGAGACCTCCACTTCATCTGACTCTCTATTCGTGAGAAACTTATAAAATACTTGTTAGATGTATATATTATAGACTCATTAACGGATAGAATATGCTCTTTTTTATCCATAAGCGGAATGATTTTTGAGGAAAATTGTATGTATAATTAAATACGGTTTGACGTAAATTGGTTGAGATATAATGATGACTTTTGAAGCTTATGACGGCTGCATGAATAATTCATGTTGATCAACGTTATTTGGTTCATCTTGCTTTTTCACCTAAAATATTATTACAAGGTTCTAACCGGTGAATTTTGTTAAGGTGTATTTATAATAGTAACGAAGACCTGTTTATGTTCTTAGATTTAGTTTTAGTTTCAAGTTAAATACTACTATCATTATTTTCTTATTTTGCAAATATAAATAATAACTGTAAATCAGTAACAAGTTTGTTTTGACTTAGATAACCGACTTTAGCGTAAAGAAAACTAAATTGTCCTAAGTTAAACTAGTATTTCCTAACATGAATAAAATAATTTGTTTGGTCTTAAATAAACTAGTTTAGCCTAAAAACTAATATAGCCGGTAGCATAACTCTGTATCTTCTGAAAACTCATAGTAAGGATGTCGACCCTTTAAATTAAAAACATAAATAAAATCTTATTTGCTAACCTTTGATTTATGATCAATTTTGATAATTTTATTAATTAATATCTTCACCATCTTAAACATTTCATTTAAAACACATTTATATCAGTCCTGTATACTCCAAAGATAAATTTGATATCTTAGAAGCTAATAGTAAAATAAAAAATCTCGCCCGACAAAAATGATTATTCAGTCAGCCCTAGGGAAGCAATGACGGCCACAAAAAATATAAGTTAT
The DNA here is from genome assembly GCA_018251375.1 of Calpodes ethlius. Taxonomy (NCBI): domain Eukaryota; kingdom Metazoa; phylum Arthropoda; class Insecta; order Lepidoptera; family Hesperiidae; genus Calpodes; species Calpodes ethlius. The sequence continues at coordinate 5,454 of DWPA01006813.1, forward strand.
CTGGAAAACACATGCGTGACAAATTTAAAATCAACAGTTTCTTCCGGACTCGGTTCATAGTCGTAGTTTTGGGTCCCAGGTGGCAATTGAATCCGTATGAAACGACAAAATTTCGGCCTAATTGTAGAATGCATTAAAATATTAGTTCTTTAAGAAGTGGTATCAACCACTGCATCATTACAGCGGTGGACATCAATACTAATGTTATAAATGGGAAAGTGTGTTTGTTTATTTGTCCTTTCACAGCGAAACGGAGTATCATTACAGTATGATGTTTCATGTGGAGATAGTTGGGAGGACAAAGATTGTCGTAGGCTTCTTATAACCGACAAAACACAACTCATTTATGTGGGAAGATCCCTTACAGTGTATATTTTAGCCAAATGAAACAAAACATTTACTATCAAAGCGTTGCATAGCAAACAATGTTAGAAAGTAATCGACAACCTTTTTAACCTAATCATTTACCCACGGGGACGAAGCCGCAAGTATCATCTAAGTAGCAGAATAAAAGTAGTAATTTTCAAATTAAGTGAGACTGTGGCTGAAAAAAAGTGAAATATTGGGTCTTAACAGAGGGATAAATAAACCACATGAATAAACTTCTATTCCACATAATATATTTTATATTAGCTGTAAAATATTATAATATGTATTTCTGATCAATATTTAATATTAGCAACAGACACCAACATTTTATTTATTCTTACAAAAAGATAATGCAAATTAACATTGGAATTTTTGTTATTACCGAAAATATCAGGGATTATTGAATGAAATATTGATAATATTAAAGATAATCTTCAGAAACTTCAGTACCGGTAATTCTCGAGATAAAGAATCCTTTATAAAGTAATCTGTGGCTTTAATAAATCGCAACACAAACATGAGCCTAATACTGATTTTAGCTTCCTTCATAGCGCGTAAGTGTTACTATTTAATCGGTTATGCGATATTTAAATAAATATCTACATTACATTTATATTACTCACTTATAAACCTTACATATACTTGAGTTTGAAAATGTAATTTCTTGTGAAGTAGAAAATACTGAATAAATAATATTATTAAATACCAGATTATTGATTACATTAATGAGTTCATGATTGATCTTTTGGCGAATAATATTTTTGGAAATGTCTTCGTAATTATGACATAATGAGTATATTTATCAGTCTATAACATTTTAAACATCATGTCTCTATTAATGTAGTGGTCTTACATGAAGGGAAAACCTTAATACCTTAGTATTTTTAAATAATGCAGAGACGTGTAAGATCGATAAAGGTTATATTATATTTGGTATAGTTTACGGTTCAATCTGTCTAGCCGTTTCAACGGGTAAGATAGGGCTTAGCAACATTGTAATAATTGTTGTTCATCAAAATACACATCGACCAGGGGAGCTTGAATTCAAGGATATATAGATTGCCTTACAACCAATATGAAGTCATTATTTTTAGAAACGTGTCGACTATAGATTTATATTTAGCTGGTTATATATTAATGACACCTTCGTCTGCTATTAAAAAGGTTTTTAAATATTTTGATCGTATATTATATTTTTGTAACCTATAAATGTAATATAACTTAAGAGAAAACTAGATAATGTTTTGATATGCTTTGTAGTTTCAATTAGCGCTGGAAATGCAGTTCCATTGATGCCAGAAGATGCTGGAGAAAGTACGAACCGTTACGTCTGGGTGTATGGCGATGATGGTACTACCGAACTAGTAGACCTTGAAGAACCAATAAACCCAGAGCTGTCAAATCGTCGAGGAACTGATAATCAGTATTGGCTTTTTACAAGGTAAGTTTTTTATATATTAGTTATAAGTAGTAATTCCTCTCGATTTCGGAAAACCTACGCTTTAAACAAAAGGAAGATCGTTTTTTGTTTACAGGAGAAATCCTCCTTTATTAATTAGGCAGCATTAAACAAAAGACTACTGGTCAAATGGATTTTTAAATAAAACACACATTTGCATAATAGCAAATATAATTTGTTAGAAAATTTGTGTGAGTTAAATCTTGCGAGCTGAATTAGAACAATTTTCTCTTATCCTATGAAGTTGATATTTGATATCATACATATTTATGACACCTGATAATATATGTCTATGACATGTATGACTTTACATTTTATTTAGGATTGGCTCAAACTAGAGAATACCTCAATGATAAACTGCAAAGTTACTAAGTTTGGTGTACTATTAGAACGTGGTTTTAGTTTTCTATAACTTTATGTATGAATCAAAATAACTTGGTTAAACAAACATTCTAACTACATAGTGATAGTTCATTCCGTTGTATTAAGAAGGATACCTACAATATAAACCTTAAATCGTTTTATATGGTAACAATATTTGCATGGTGGTAAAGCTTCACATATATATTATTTTATTAATATTATTATTTAGTTATTAATATTATCATTAATATTCATACTTAATATTCAATTGCCGTGGATTAGCTTAAACATGAGATACTCTACATACATTAATTCTTGGTTATCAATAAAATTGTTTTTATAATTATATTTAATAATCAATTGTTATTTTACGGAAATCCATTAATGTTAAATTATTATAAGTCTACTGTACAACAGTCCGCGATTAAAATGTGTGGTGGTATATAATTTAAAACATGCACCTCCCACTTTCCCACAAAGAACAATACTAACACTAAAAGTGTTAGTGACTAACCATCGAATAGTAAAGTTATATTTTAATCTCAGATTATTAACAAGTAGACTAAGATAAACCATGTTTGTATGATCTGTGTTACTTAAATCTGACAAAAAGATGATTTACAAACGTGGCTAAATGCCATGCACAGATCGTTGCTATTCATGAATACTAGCACATATAAACATTTTGAAAAAGACAGTTTATAATACAGCCAATTAGAAAATAGCGCTTATTTCATGCTCATTAAGACAAAAGTCTTACTGAGCATAAAATAAGCGCTATTTTCGAGTTGGCAGAGTAATAAATCGTCTTTTTAATTTGTTAACTATTGGAAATATGCTTGAAATAAACAATTAATTTAAAAATGGAAGAAGTTGCTAGTTCTTGAACACACTTTCGACTACTTCAAGAACCCGAGAACTCACAAACATTTTATAAATGTGGTTTAATATGAAAAAACCCTTTAAATCACTGTTGTAATGTAAATAGAAGTGTATATAGTAGAATCTCATCGCCATCTATAGAAATCAGTAACACCAAATGCATGAACAATGTGACTACACTATCCAAGAAATTAAGGGCCTCACTTATTTCTTACTTTTATGACTTATTTACAGTAACCGAAATAGAAAAAATATACTTCTACTACATACTACTTTTATAATAATAATCATCAATAAAAGTGGAACTATTAAACATTTTTATTTACTAGAACATAAACTTTAATTATTGTTTTAGGGACAACTCCGTAACTCCACAGGAAATTATACTAGGCAACAGGAACTCCATCATAAATTCAAACTACGCAGCCAACAGACCATTAAACGTGGTAGTCCATGGATGGCATGGGTCTTTAACATCTGATTTGAACATCTGGATAACTTCTGCTCTCTTAGCTGCTGGAAACGTCAATGTTATCGTAGTCGATTGGAGTACCGTAGCTGGGTCAAACTACCTGAGTGCTGCTTTTAATACGCCTAGAATAGGCCAGGAAATCGGTGAATTTGTCACATGGTTCATGAACGCTTCAGGCAGTAGCTGGAGTAATGTCCATCTCATCGGATTCAGTTTGGGAGCTCATGCCGTAGGAAGGGCCGGAGTTGTTGCTGGTGGACGACCAAGAAGAGTGACAGGTATATTTATTATTTCCGTTTAAAAATAACTCGTTTTCCTACTTGATATATCTATATATCTATCAGCCTTTGAAGGTCTGAACATAGGCCTCCCCAAATTTGCGCCACACAGACTGATCCTAAGTCTTCGGAATCCAGCGAAATCTTAAAGCCCTTGGAACTCCAGTATACCAGTAAAGATAGCTTTAATATATAATTAATCCTGTACCCTATTGTATGAGACAAATATTTCACAAATATTTGGCACCCTGTAAAAGAGTAACGGCCAAGGGACATGTATTACAAGCCGATTTTCCTGTTCCTTCTTGTCCAGTACATCCCCTGTGTACTCGTTAGTGTTATTGTCGATTTATAACATAAAAACCGCTCAAAATATTTACTGATCGAAATAATTTCAGGATTAGACCCCGCCGGACCTGGATGGCAAATGAACAACAATTCCATAACCTTCAATGCAGGACAATATGTGGAACTTATACATACCGATGTCCCCGTAATGGGGTTATTACTGCCCAAAGGACATGTTAGTTTCTACCCCAATGGAGGTCGTCATCAACCAGGCTGCGACACCAATCAGTGCTCTCACAGCCGCGCCTGGGAGCTATTTGCATCAAGTGTGAGAACTAATCATTTCATCGGTAACCAATGCTCTGACCTCAACGAAGCTTTAAATATCCAATGCAGAGGCAGTGCAGCTCGGATGGGCAACAGTTTTCTGAACAAACAAGGGTAAGAAGAGTGTAAAAGTACTCCCATTAAATTTCTCAAATATTATAAACGACTGGCCATACTTCAGCTGGGGTTAAGATCTGGAGAACTAGATCTTTTTTAATAATAACCGACATATGAGCAAACGGTCCATCTGGTAAATGGTCACCGTCACCCAGGGTTACCAACAACACCAAAGGCTTCTTGTATTTCCGGTCATAAAAAAAGAGAGAAGAAAGAAAGAATCTGCTCCAATGCAAATTCATAGAGGGGTCAGTGGACAACTCCGTATCGGAAATTTCCATGCAGCCCAAAAGCCTCCGACGTGACATAATGATTGCTATCCAGTGATAATAATCGAAGCCAACGTCTCCATGTGACTTCCGAAGCACAAAAGCTCTCAAGAATTGTATGCCACTAGCTGTCACCCTTTCAACTAACGACCGTATCTCAATCGCCTCGAGTTGCCAGTCTATGAGCGTTTCATTCATTCATATATTTTATTTTGTATATATTACAGACATATATCATATTCCAATAAACACTGCTTTATTTCAGCGTTGGCGTGTATGGATTACGAACATTCGGCTCTTGGCCTTTTTGAAACACATCTGTGGATTGACTAAGAAATGGAACGTTTAAACAAAACCTGTAAATAAAATATTATGCTCTGAATATTCTTGTGGTTTTTAATAATTAAATATTAAAAGAGACCATATTAAACTTTCATTCTTTCTTTTACACTTAAATCATTTCT
>DWPA01006814.1:0-10741 GCA_018251375.1 Calpodes ethlius
ATTTATAAATAAAGTAATAGTTATATGGAACAGTGTAATACATTAATATTAAAAAATAAGCCACATAAAATTTAGTAACTGTGCTGTGCACGATTGAGGAGCTCTCTTATCTGAAGCCATTCCTAAGTGAAGTATCAGGTCATACTTGTCATAAAGATACATTGCCATCTATCATATGCAATGAGATCTGTCAATACCATTATTACCGTTGAACCTGACAGTATTAATATTGTTCTATAGTTATTTTAAGTCAATCTGAACCAATGAACCGCGTGGGCGGGGATCCTCTGCCCCGAGGCATGCGACGGTGGGGTACCAATAGGCTAAACACTTAGCGTGAATAGACATTTTCACTAGTAATGAGTGTTTTAGTCCAAACAGCGGCTGGAGCGGCCGGCGTGGGCGCTCAGTAACATTTGAATGAGCAATTGCAGCAACCATTTCTAAATGTTTGTAATTAATTTAGCTTTGATTGCGTTTTTTCATTGGTTCATACTAGAGCTACCATGGAATCAGTTTATTAACAGGATAATGCTATTATTTAAATGTATGTTATCTTATTAATAATTAAGACCAGATTAGACAGCTAATGTTAAGTGGTGACCGAGGTTTGGATATTTGTAATGCCTAATGACGTAAACATCCCGGTTTTTCGACCACTACTTCGACGGCGTTGCTTACCACTAGGTACTTGTATTGGCGAGAGGGAATCCTGATTAAGTAGTTTCAATACTTTAAAGACAAAACAAATCTGTTTGAAGACCTAAAATTATAAATAATAAATGCATAATTTGTCCCACTAGAGTTCCATTAGATGACTCGCATATCTGATTAATACGGGGTAAGCACTTCTGTAGCTTGTTACGGCTAGGAATCGAACTTGTACTTCGGATAGCAGGTGGGTTGCAGATCTTTTTATTTGAAAGTTCGTAGGGCATTGTTCGCAAGTTTTAGAGATTATGGTAAATGTAGTCTGTTGAAATACGGTAACAAGCTGATCAGTTGAAACTGATTTTTAACTAAATTTCAGTTCATTAATAATTGGTCGAAATTATTTGTATGATTATTAGCTACTTGTTGAAACTAACTTTTGTGTATTAACAATACTGTAAACCTTAATTTTTCATTAACAAGCATTTGCATTAAGTTGTTCATACATATAAACATAATCATAAAGTAAGTGTAAGTAAAAATATATAATTATAGTAATTATTAAGTAATAATATTTAAAATATCGTCTTAAATGTTGTGTGCAACGATTAAATATAGCATTAGAAGATATAGTACTGTTAATATTTAAGTTTATTTTCTGCAACTGTCTGTATAATAAGTAAATAATACAAAAAATAAGGTATAGGTATAGGTTATAAATATAATAGTAATGTATAATAGTAATAATAGTAATGTTATAAATCGTTTTTATCACACAACGTGATTTCGCGATAAGTGGTAGTTGCACCATGCATTCTCAAGAATGAACTAAAATCTATCCTACATAAATTTTTGTTAAAATCATTCTCAGATTGACTTGTAAATGATCCATCCATCTGCAGTGATTCAGATACGGCTTTTCCTAGTCTAACTAAATAAACTATTAGAAAAAGGACTGTATTTTATTTTATCGTATCTTTATTTGGGAAACAGACGATTAAAAACGTTAAAAATAACAAGTAAATAATTTCAGTTTTCATTTATTACTAACACTTATGAAGTTAGAACAGAAGAGCTCGAATAACATTACTTTTTTTTATATAAAAGAATGAATAGATAGGCATCATTCCGAACTTTGTATTGATAACAGTAAACTCGCTTACCTGTCACAAGTACGTCAACTTAACACTTCGATTTCCAAACCCAATCAATATTTAGGTTATGTGTAGACAAGACAGTCCATTTTATAAGTATCTAATACAAACATTTGGTAATTATAATTACTTGTTTTTTTATTAAATACGATACAGGTTGTTTTCGTTCCGCATTCCACGGGCCCTCATCAACACAAACAGAGCTGGCCTCTTTGTTTCGAGAGCTCGATTCGACGAAGTTTTATTGATCAATTTATTTTTAAAGGTTTTCTTACCACCAGTTGTTTGCTTTTCTCACGTCGAAGGTTGATAACTTTATTAAAAATTCCTACGGACACGGACTCACGGTTTGCGATAAGCAATGCGCGATTGTATTATACTATTTTAAGGTTAAAGAATATTTTTGGGAATTAAAAAAAATAATGTTTTTTTTTTATTAGATATAAAAATATTTGGTGTGTTGCTGTTTTATTAACATATCTACAGTATTCCTTTGAACGACTTCTTATATTCAACTAAAGCAATGAAATGAATACCTACTCACACTACATAGCATCACATAACATCATAACGTCTATAGTCTACTTTCCTGAATCCATCAATAAATATATGTAAAAAGTAAAGAAATTCCTCGCTGTATAATTATGATTTTCTAAGCGACATCTTGCTAGCAGTCGTAGACGATGAAGCATCAGTCTATAGAGTCAGATGGCACTTTAACATCACCAAATTGTAATGACTTTTGGAGACATGTCACCCTTTCAATATCTCATCATATCTCGTTAAAAAAACGATACGTCGCAATCAAAGCCTATAAAACTTTCGATAAAATTAACTGTAGGTAATAGCTTAAATATGTAAACTGTCGATATTTACAGTTGACGCACTTTACTAATAAACAATTATTTTTTATTTGTTTTGTGTTTTATGAACAATTTTTATATTATTGGATAGGTGAAAGGTCATCGCGTATTATCGAAAAAACGTAAGTCATTTTTTTCCTTTACGTTTTCTATTTTCATTAACTGTACTTTCTCTACGCCGTTACGTCTTTATTGTGTAGGATCCAATTAAATTTCTTGATGAAATTATTGTAGAAACTACTTAACGATTTAACTAAAAATTACGGGTCTGTGACCGCATTCTATCGTCCACAGAAGGATTTCTCAATGGTATACTGCTGTCATACTTATTAGCAAAGAAAGTAGAACTCGTATAAGTAACAAATAGCACCACGAGAAACTATTGCAGATCGCGTATAACGAGTGGTCGCGACGCTAACAAATGAAAATGGCATCGCAGCTGCTACCGCTTAATTGGGCGCCATTATGTAAATAGCAATAGAAACACTGTTTATCTTCATTTAAAGCGGGAGCGATCTTCATTTAGAGCGAGAGTAATCTTCATTTAAAGTAAGAACAGTACATTTACATTGATAACACGCGTAATGGCTGCCGCGCGCCGCCGCACCACCCGTTCAGTCTATCTGCCCGTTTGCAACGTGATAACAGTAACTTCGCAGATATGGGACCAGTGTGGTGGATAAGTGTTTTATGGAATTATTTTCTTGTTAAGTATTGAAAGCCTTTATCGAGATTGGTGACTTTTGTTACGGCTAATGGATAAACATGTAATTTAGTTAAAAATATCGAGGTAAACGTGCTTAGATGGGATAATATAAGTAGATTTTAACAAAATTAAGCCATTTAGACGAAGATGCAAGTCGTACGGGAGTTTATTAATAACTTGCTTGCACTAGTTAAATTGAGATTTGACACTAAATGACTCAATAGCCAACCGATGCATCTTATGAGGAGGTACCAGGAACTCATACGAATGCGTCGGTTTCTGTGTATTATTCGCACTGTGTAGTTCCTTGCTACATCAGGTTCCCCATTATTGAGTTGGATTGGGATAGTGGTTCCCACCAGGCCGTCATTATTGTATTGTGTTACCATTAAGGCTGTAATTAAGGTTTCGTAAAACGAGATCACAACTTTCCACGTAGTGTTCTCCGTCAACATAACACAACACAACGTACAAATTATCTGATATCAAACACATTTTGATTTACGGTACTTTTAAGTAACTGATGTACCTTTGGTACTATAAATTATATGATATTTAGGTATATTTTATGGTTATTAATACCGTTCATTCGAAGTGAATGCCAGTCACTCTAAAGTTAATTCATGGTCTCTGGTTACCGGCCATGGTTTCCCCCGATCATATGCTGAGCGTGAACCTTCTTCATCTATCTTTTAGCTTTATGGATTACCTCTCTGTGTTACAATATATTGTACATTAATGCGGTGAAATAAATCTTTCTTTTTTCTATCTTGTATATACGGTCTGTTATAATCAAAGTAACGCTTGCGGTCATTATAAACAATTTATTCGGTGTGCTTCATTAATTTTCCATTCGACTTTTGAAATAATGTTATATTTAAGAATGTAGGTACTATAAGTTTCTTAAGCTTAAACATTTTGTATTGTATTTTGTAATTTAATTTTTTTCAATTTAATCGACTCCTAAATTTTACCGTCGAGATTTCAATATATCTAACGGTTGGATACATCTCTACTCTGTGTACTCCGCGTGCAATGGATTGCGCGAGGTGGTATTGTGGTACGAATCATCCCACGGCGCCGTCAGCCGCCAGCCATCAGTCGCCAGTCGTCAGCCGCGCGCCGCCGGCCCGCTAGCCGTTACCTGTTACTGCTACATACAAAAATAACAATAGTTCATAAGTCGAGTGCCTGTCGAGTGACCATGATGTTAGCATACGTCTGAAATTATTATACAAATTAAAAGCATAATTGTCAGATTTGAGTAATTTTTTTGCAAGTAATAACTGTTTTTGTTAGTAGTAAGGCGTGATCGTAGATCATCAACATAACACACACACGCTTAAACGTACGCACGCACGCATTTATGCGTACACGCTTCACATAGACCCACGCACGCAGACACGCACGCATACTCACACATACACACATGCGTTTCGTTTGAAGGGTATTGAGCTCTTATTCCTGTCAAGAGACTGAAGTAGTAATACACGCATCTATTACTCTGCTGACGTAATTGATGGCCCTCTTCAAATTTTTTAACGATAGCGTTATGCTGTATTTGTGATGGACCAATAAATGTAGTACATATTCCACATATTTTTTATTTCATTTATAATTTATCAGTATAATTGATTGTTAAAACAATAGCTACATATTCAAACGTATCCTAGAGAGAGCGGAAGTTTCGTATTTTTGTTAAACAATCTCCTCACCTTAAACATTTAATAGAAACAGGATTTAGTTAATACATATCGGACAGCATGGTCACAGTATCGTTACCGTCCAGTCATGGCGGCTGGGAATCGCACTTGTTACGAGCGCCCTCTCGCCCTCTCGGCCTCTCGGCTGAAACAGTGCAATGTGTCGAATCAGCCACTCGTGCCCACACTGCCCGAGTGCCCATCACACACTTTCCCATCTCGAAGGCTCGCCGCACGCCGCAGCCGCACGCCGCACCGCGCCGTATGCTTGTGAATTTTTAATGAATACTTCATAGTGCCGACATGTTGAGAACATTATGTAATGTAATGCTGAATGACAACATGATATTTTCTATCGTGTATCAGGGATTCATTGAAAATTTATTTTAATAGTTCAATCACAAAAAACAAGTCGCAGATTTTATGTCTCACACGACTATCGTGCACATTGAGAATGAATCTATGAAATTCGAATAATCAAACTCGATCATCGTTGTTTTATGCTAAAATTGTAGCATACTTAATTGTCTATTCTCAAAATGTTGTTATCATTCTTCGTTTCCAAAGTAACAATGCCAAACTCAAAAATTCGGAAGACATGTTTTTTCACAATTTCAGCCACAACTTTTTTCATTGTTCTCAAACGATTTCGCTTTTGATTTTCTCCGATATTTACTTTTGAGCTTTTTATGACTTTTTTTCGTGAAATTGGAGGCTATATTGGAGGGAATGAAAAGACATTTACAATGGCTAAACTTAAATCTCCGTATTACGGATTTATGTCCTTTTCATATGGAAATCTACTATAAATATAGTACTGACAAAAAATACCAGGAAACGTTTGCTATATAAAATATTTTGCCATGAAAATTTATTTTAGGATAACCCTATCTAAGACAGCCATTAACGTCAATGAGCATAATCATTCAATGCACATAATAAACAAAATTTGTATAAATCCATCTGCGTGATTTTATCGTGTTATCGTACATCTTTAAGTAACGTAATTTTTATATGTAACGCGAGACGTATTTAAATGTAAGTGCTTGTCACGGCGACTAGCCCGTTTGTCTCATTATAAATGATTTTCTGGGTGGCGGGGCGGGGGCGGGGCGCGGGGCGCGGGGACTCGCGAAATAATATGCATTATCGTTATTATTTTCCGTTGAGGAGGAACAATATACCACTTTCTCACATTCAATGACAAATTGCGAGTGAATTAATACCGAGACGCGTTTGTACGAATAAATCATACGGCGCGATTCTCGCAGCGGGCTGTAGATCGTGGCTTATTGCCTCGGCGACTTTATCGTCAGTTAAGCCTTATCGACTTCAAAATAAGGTTTAAATTATCAAATATCGATTACAGGTCACCGTTGTTCATCACCAAGTTTACATTTGCGTTTTTAATTACCTTTATTGTGTGGGTAATAGAGTTGATTTAGGGTTGAACGGTCGCAAGAGCAGTGACCAGTAGTGTTAAATGTCCATGGTGGATGGAGGATGTTATTGGTCAGTGTCGTCGGGCGGCAGGCTGGCCGGCTCACAGCTCTTAGCGCGGGCTATGATATTTATTGTACTAACACATTGTAATTTACCATTCTGGGCTAGCTCTTCGTTATAACCTCATATAATTGCGCATGTGTGCGCGCCCGGATCGCAATTAATGCCGGTTTTAGGGTTCCGTGGTCAAAACGAAACCCTTATAATTTCGACACGTCCGTCCGGCCGCAGCTTCGCTCAGGGATCCTTAATATTATTATAGAAAACTGTAATTCGGTATTAGCATACATATTTATCACATCGACAAGGTGGTAGAATAAATTCACGGATATTTTTTTTCTTATCTATCTCATAGTGTGTAGTGTCTAGGGATAGATCTTTGAAATTTGATCTTATCTAATCGAATCCCAATGCGAAATATTAAGCTTTAAAGTTCAAATTTTGGTTTGTGTCTTTTGCCAGTTAAATGGTTGGTGTAGGTCATTTCAAAGAAAAGAAAAAGACAAAAAAAGAAAACTATTGGGGCTGTGCAGAGTTTGCAAGATAGCTGGTAATAGTAGATTAACTTATAACTACGGAACCCCCTACTGCCGGTAGCTCGACACGCACCTGCCCTGCTTTTATTTTAAAAGTACATTCATTGCTTTGATCTATGATATTCTTACACGGTTATAGCTAATTTCTTTTCCATTGAACAGCAATCTTGCTTGGAATTTAATTATTAAAAGAAATTACTTTAACCAGTAATAAAAACTGAATAAGTAGGTACGATTTTTTATTTTAATTAACAAATCTTATTCTGACAGTCTGAGGCAATAACCTGATAACCAATACACTTTTTATATAATAAAAAATTGATTCATTATACTTTTTAGTTTCGCCGACAGAATGCCGTATCTATTAAAGCTCGCATATCTCTATAAGATGGGAGCGGTCGTTATTTACAACCTAGGATACAGTTGGAACGTTTTAAAATCGATTGTTAACTGTTCGCCAACCAAGTCAATAGTTTACGACACCAATATAATGCCAATGTGTCGTGGACTCGTGATCCGCTTGTGACGTCATGTGCTCATAAAACATCTGTAAGCTTCAAAGGTTATGGAAATAAAGTTATGCTAGGAATAAAGACAGATATGATGTTCGTTCTTCAGCTTGGCAGATCACTCGATCGCGATGGCAATAGATGACGCTGTTTTGTTTCTATGTTGTGGATAAAACACATTCTTTTAAAATTTATTTATTAAGTGAACTCGAATTCCGCTTGAGCCCTTACGCGGTAATTAACGCGTTAAAAATTACACCACGTAGATGGATAAAACAATTTAGCGCGCTACTTACGTCACCTTACTCACGCTAATCGAAACACAAATTAACAGGAAATAATAGTTGTATGGAACTCCTTTAACGAAGTGAAGTATCTAACGCGTTAATCTCATCGCACTAAGTAATTCGTATTCGGATATTGCCATGGACACTAACGTTGACGCGGGTGTGGCAGTAACATTACAAAATTATTCTTGAACTCACAGTAGCACAACTTCTTCCTTTTGCACTATAATTATATCTTAAGAGTTATCACAAAATAAAGTATTATGGGAGATAAAAATAATTATAGCAACGGTGTGCGTTGCGGTACCAAATGTCCAATCCAACCGAAGCTGGGATAGGCTTTAAGCTAATAAATAAAATCAATTATTAATATTATCTGAACAAAATATTTATTTATTAAACAAAACCTGCTAAGCTACGACATCGTCTTACGGGTACAGTCTCAGGGGTTCATATAAGCTCATCGTATTATCCAATGCGCACATAGAACATTACGAAAGATCCCTAGTAATAGGTTTAAATCTTTACGATGTTAGAATCTTATACTAGCGGTTCGAGATTTGTCGCATTCCACGTATGATCTCAGGGATCGTAAAACTAAATTAGAGCTTAGTCCAGCTGGTGGGTCATTCAGTTTATGGCGGTTATCTTTGCAGCAATCTTTGAAGATATCCTGTAACATGTTTTACATGATGACTACTTGCTCCCATGAAACTGATAGTTCATATTATTATATTTAAATAAATATGCCGACCATGTATAAATTAGTAGTTTAGCTTGATGAAAGTTAACATTCGCCATGATGCGTTAAGGCGTCATTACAAAATGGCGGTATTAATGTTTACGAATCTTTAGTTTAATTATCTTGCTTTAAAGAACTTTAGATGATAATTGTGGGAACAAAATGCGACATAAAGGCCAGTTTGACACTAACCGTATTATGGCGTATTAAAGGCTGTTTAATTAAAGTAGTGTTGAATATTTAAAGTCCATGTCTGCAACTGGTAAGTCGGAAAGATGTGTTTATCTTGAGGGTTTCCACGCTTGAGGGTGAAAAGTTTGAGTCACAGGAAAATGGTTGAAGTGTTCTGCAAGAAAAATTATAAAAATAGGCAAACGGAAGTATATTGATTGTACGTGATCGGTGCCCATGTCTAGAGGAACCGTTGCGTGCCTGTCATAAGGTGATCTAATATTAATACTAGTTTAGGGTAAGAACCTTAAATTGATATATAAATAATAATGTCGTCCGAGCTCATTAACCGAACACGAGTTAGCGTCATTCAATTTAATCACTCATAATATTAGTTCAACATTCAATAAGTAATTTGAACTTATTTTATTACTATTTGAACTACCAATGGTTTCTAACTACACTAACTTTAGATCAAACATTCGAATATTAGAAATATAGGTTAACAAATCGAAGTTTTATTGTTTTATTATTATCAGTTTCCATGTATAATATCACAGTGTGTTGTCACATAAAACATTTTAGACAGACGATAAATTGACTAATTCACGTAACATTTACGTTAATCAATTTAAATTAATCAATTGTTACATAACAATAATTTATAATTAATATTAATGCTGAGTTCATATAGATAATATTTCGTACTAATATCAGCAGGAAACAAATAAACAATATTATTTATGGTTATCGTGACCTTTAAGGTATATATTTTTACACTTTGTTATCTTTGTTTGAGTAAAATTAATTGATGGCCAATATTATTCATTATAATATAGGTATATTTTTACAGCCGGCAATCAGCACCGGTTTTATATACATGAGTATTTTAGTAAGTAATTAAAGTAACTGTAACTAGGAAAACTAGTCGATAGTTACTTTACTTTACTGAAACAATCGATCCCTTGAAGTAACAATTCTGCATCTTACAGTAATACACAATAATTTCAAAGATGCTTGAAGTCTGTTAATCCGTACTTGACCAGAGTGGTAGAATGTGATCTTTATTCTTTATATTGTTAAAGGAGGCCTGAGCCCAGAAATGGAACAATTCATGATCATGATGACAATGCGGGGCTTTGGATCCGTGGAGGAATAGCTGAGTCAATACCTATTGCCCCTTTAAGTTAAGCATATTTTTTGTACTGATTATAAAGTTTAAGATGTCAATAAATATATTTTATTATTATTTATATATAATGTACTAAGATATTGTATTCAGTCCAATCAAATAAAACAAACTCTTTATTTTTATTATATATCTCTTAATTAATTTGTGACTGTAAATACTTAAAATTTTCTTTATGCACATAAAAATGTACACTTGGGTTTAAACGTAGCCATTTTTTTAATATTATTACATTTACAAGCATATTGTCCTTTAAAATAAATCACCTTTACAACCTCAATATTGATTTTGGCGGCTCCGCAGTAATAATAGAGGCGTTAAAATAAACGATACGTTAGTTATGCTGATTGTGTGTATATTAAGACGCTCGTAAACTTGTCTCATCACCATTCGGACATGCAATAACCTTGTATTATATGGCGGAATTTTGACTTTTGCCTCCACTGACGCATCAGCGAGGATTTAAGCGCAAGCCTTGAAATGTGTCAGTTTTGTTAGCATTTTCTTTTTATAATAACGTTCTTTTGATAATATTTTATATTCTCTAATCAAAACGAATATTTTACGATATAATTATATAACGATCTTGTAGCGTAACACTGTAAAGATGAACATAGTAACCTTTGGCTAATTAATCTGCGTCTCTGGATTGAGTTGGTATCATCATTATTCATCATAATTACAACCCATAATTGTCCCACTGCTGGGCTCGGGTCTCCTCTCACGA